>JAOTRS010000027.1:12425950-12444881 GCA_028565755.1 Dinotopterus cunningtoni | reverse complement strand
TAGTTTTGAAATCCCCAGTATTGTTGTAGAATGTAGAAAATAAATCACTAAACAAAAACAAAGAAATCTGCAAGTGACCCCAAACTTTTGAACGGTAGTGTAGGTCTGGAAGACAGTGGAGCTTCAAAAAAAATATGAATGAAATAGATGGACAGGAAATGTTGATGGAGGCCGATGCTGCTGTCTATACAATCCCTGATGATCCCTGCATCACCCCAAGAGAGATGTTGGACTACCTGTACTAAAAGGAACTTCTATCTCTCTATGAAAGTATTTGTATTCTACAGATCTTGTTAACATCACTATGCCAGAAATGCTTCTCAAGCCTACAGCTTATAGAGACTTCCCTGAGGTCCAAAATGAGCCAGGAAAGGATTTAGGGCTGGTTTAAATTGCTATAGAATGGAAGTTCTGGCCTGGAAGGTCTAGTGGCAGTGCCTGCTACAGCCAAGGCCACTTCTAAAATGTTAGGTCACCTTTTTTTTAAAACCCAATTTACTGACCCAGGGTGTTATAAACCTGAGCCTGGGCTCCAAGGGTTCTTCAAGAACTCTTTGGAAGATTAATAGTTTTACTGTTTCAAACCAAGGAACCCTTCTTCTAGGTTAAATATTGATATTAATATTATTTTATTATTTTACTAAGACTGTGTAAACAATCAACAATTGCAGAGATGATTGTGGAGACAAACCGGTGAATGATTTCTTGGGTTTGGAAACTCAGAAATGAAAGATATTTTGGGGGTCATTATGAGTAAAACTGCTGTATGTCCAGTAACCACATGATTGCACATGACTCAGTGTCTGTTGTGTTACTCCTTCCAACAGGCACTGCCTTAAAAGTTTTTAGGCCTCGCTTTTTTAAAACTTTGTGCTTACCAATGAAGTTCCTGCAGCCTCCAGCAGTGGAGCCCCGAATCCAGCTACCTTCCAGAACGTTCACGTTCCACTTCTTCTTGGTGTCATCTGACAGAGAGTCTGGAGTCAGGTTACACAGCTCCACCCTGTCGTAGTTCGACTTGAAATCCTCAAACTCCATCCTACAACACAACAACCGGTGTAGTCAACACTGTGGCCCACAATAAGAGACTCCATTTGACCAAACCTTGTTTGGGAAGCCAGTTCCTTACACTCTATAGTCTTAAGGACTTGGTAGCCACTGTGGTACCTGATAGGTTCCGTAGTATTCAACAAAGTATTGTGATACATACTGTAACATAGTACTACCAAGTACAAACGGAAGTGCTACAGTACATACCCTGATACTCTATAAAGTCCGATGGTGCTTACCATGGCCATGTCTGAAGTACTATGGTAATACTAAGGCATAATATGTTTTTTTACTCTATAACATAGTAAAATTTCTGATGGATTTAAAGTCACAACACACAAACCAGCAGCTCAAACTTTTAGCCACTGAGTCACTGCTAGAATGGAAGAACCTTTTATGAAAGACTGGGAACCATTAATTATACAAAATTTTGCTTTTTCAAGAGGATAAATTGTTTAGGTCCAGTGTTGGAATTACTAAGTTCGATTTGTGATGCAGAATTAAAGCAAAGCTCATACCAGAACTCTCCATCATCTGTGGCGTTTTCAAGCAGTCTGACTCTATCTGCTTTATCCACAACACTCCACTCTCTGGAACTGCAAAGGAACAAAAGAACATTGGAAATGTAAGATTGATTTAGAAATAAATTCCATTATGTACTGTACATAATTGTAAAGTTAGAAGGGATACTAGGATTGCAGATATTAAAGCAATAAAAACCTGATCAGACAAGATGTGTTTGACGTCAACAATGAAGTCAACAATGAAGTAAAAGAAGTCATTTGCTTCAACTGGAACTATATAGTATTATCACCTATATAATCTTTACAGTATAATTCCACCTTCAAACAATGGGAGTCCAGGTCTAAGAGGTGGAAAGATACAGTACCAAACTGCCCTGATAAACTTATTGTGGTTGGCCAACATGGCCACCTCCATAGCATTACACTATTCATCTACTCTGTTCACTGTTTAAAGATGATAGAAAAGCTGGCTGTGTCTTGAACCAGTCTGTATGCATGGAGTTTGCTTGTTCTCCCTGTGCTTGGTGGGTTTCCTGCAGGTCCTGGTTTCCATCCAAAGATATGCAGATTATGCTAATTGGTGTTCCCAAATTGCCTGTAATGCGTGTGATTGTTGACCGGAGGTGGTACTATGGTTGTAAAGATGGGAATAAATAAAGTGGTCACCATTGGCCTCCACGGTCCCTAGTTGGACTACACAGGTTCCTAAATGGATGGATTGAGTCTATGCTTTATGCTGAAATCATGATTAGCAGGATCGTACTTATCGCTCCAGGGGCCATTCCACTCCACCTGACCCCAAGGGTTTCTGATACGGATCAGTCGCACTTTTGACCCTCTGTAGTTCACCTGCAGAGGATCAAAGACACACCGATGGATTATGAAACAGATTCAGAGGTGAAATGCACAAAATCGACTTTTTTGTGGATAGTTTGTCAGCTTTTATGTAAAGGATGTTAACTACATATTTAGATGGTTCGAATGAGAGCTGGTGAAATTACCTCTGCCAGGCCGGTGATGGAGTAGGCATGACCTTTGACCAGGCCTGTGGTTGTCTGAGCTTCTGATTCAGCTGAGCTTGTGATCTAGAGGGAAAGAAATATGCATGGAAAATGAATAAAGAATTGCTTACAGTAATAAGTGTTTCTTATTCGTTGGCTGAACTCTATAAAGAAGTGTTTCCTTATTAAGTAGAACCACATTAGGAAGTGAAAATCCTGATCTGTCCAAAGAACCACTGTTGAACCGCTTTATCCAAGAGAGTTTAATTAACCAGAATCATACCGACCTACTTTCACTCATCTGTCACTGTGACAAGAGGTTTTTCTGGTTCAGTGAATTGGTTGTAGAATAGTAAAAAAAAAAACAAAAAAAAAAACAATGTAATAAAAAATATACAGTATATACTCCAATCAAAAAATTTGGGGACACCTAATTTCGTGATCTTTCCTGATTTCTTTTTTTCTTTCCACAATGTAAAACAATGCTGAATGCATCTGACAACTATTCCAGAACAGCTGGCCTTTGTGTCTTAGAATAACAATTGTCGTTATTGGTATTTAATAACCTAATTGCAAATGTGTTATTTCATAGTTTCTAAATCTTAAGTATTGTTCTGGAATTTAAAAAATAAATTACAAAACAAAAAGCACTGGATTAGAAGGTGTGTCCAAATTTTGACTGGTACTGTGGTTAAACGTCCCAGTGCTGTTATGCTCTATATATAGAAAAGCTTGTTGTCCAATCTGATTACTCAGACAGAACTAACTGTTGTAATTACTGCAGCTGCAATTACACTGTGGTAGATAAACATTGACCAGAATAATGTCAAGATAAAGTGGTCTAAGTACCATTCAAAATATCAGCTGAAAAAAACAGATGGGGGTTGGGGGGAATATGGGAAAACCTTAATTTCGAAAAATTTTTCCCTATTCTTACATCTATGGAGCAGCCCATCATTGAGCCTCTGTCCAGAGCCTTCTTTAGGATGACAAAAAGGTCTGCTGGAGCAGACTTGGTTTCAAACACTTCTCCAACTCCGCCACTGAAGTCCTCCATGGCCTCTAGGGTGCTGCCTCCCTTCAGAGCCTCGTAGCTGCCGTTCAATCTGCAACACAGACATATTGTAGAATATTAAAGACAAAGTTTTTGTCACAGGACAGTGAAATTATTATTATTTTTTTTCACATATCCCATTTAGGTAGCAGAGGTCAAAGTGCAGGGTCAGCCAGGATACAGCGTCCCCTGAAGCAGATAGGGTTAAAGGCCTTGCTCAAGGGCTCAACAGTGGCCACTTGGCAGTGGCAGGGCTCGAACCTTTGACCATGCAATCAGTAACCCAGTAACCCACAGCCTTAACAGTTTCAGCCACCACTCCCCCAAACCAACTGCCGAGACCCAGAAACTAGAGCTCCGAACCAGACCCCTTAAAACTACAAAGGACTTTTTGTAGTGATTGTCTTGTTACTGGTATGGCCACAATCTGCACTACAAATTGTCAATATTTGGTGGCTCTCCAAATTTATTTTCTTTGTATCTAAACCAGGGTGGGGCTATTTTACTACCTCAGTGGGAAGAAAGCATGGCTAGAAAAAGAAAGCAGGCAACTAGCAGGCAAAAGATAACCTAGCAAAGGAATCTAGCTAGCAGTCAGAGAAATAAAGCTAATCTGGTGAGTTCCGCTAAGTAAAGAAAGCTAGCCTATAGATAGAAACCTTGTCTGTTTGGCAAAAGCAAAATATCAGGAAAGACAAATTCAGTGCAACTAGTGATTGGTCTTGCAGCGAAAAAAAAAAAAAAGTGTATAAATTAACCAAGCAAGCAAACCATAACTTGAAAAGCTAACTAGTGCATCAAATCAAGAGCAGTAAAAGAAAGCTAATGATGTGTTAGCCCAGTGGAAATAGGCTAATCTAATACATTAATGCAAACTAGGAAGTTAAAAATAAACTAGTAAAAAAAAGCCTCATGAAAGAATCCTAACCTGAGGGTCACCCTATAGTGAGAGAGGTTAACTTAATGAAAGAAAGTGCTAAATTAGTGGGGAAAAATATTTTCACAATTCAGTGTGTGAAAGCTACTGTAAGTAGTGGATTAAAAACAAAAAAAAGTCGTACTTGGCATAGGCCTTCTCTAGGAGTGCGCTCCAGAACTCGTTGTTTTCGGCTGAATGGAGATACACCAGACTGTTCCTCACGCATGGCAGTCTGTCGTCTATAACCACGTCCAGCCATCGGTTATGCTGCCAGAACTATAACACATATAAATACACCAGTTTATTCAGTCATTTATTTATTAAGGGGTTAAATGTAACATAATTTCAAACCTCAGAGCTATTGGGAGTCACCTGGAAGTGAAAGATGCCGGCGTAGCCAAGATCAAAACTCTGGTCAGGTGGTACGACCCTCGACAGGATGTCTTTGTGAAGTGTCAGTGAGGCGATGGCTGCTAACAACCAGCAGTCTCCTACACACACACACACACACACACACACACACACACACACACAATAGGGTCAATATTATGGTTATGATTCATTGCAAACCTTTGAGAGAGTGAGAATTCTTAAAGAACAGAATACACTAGTAAAATACCTCGAGCTGTCATGTAAACTAACACACAGCCGCGCACAGGACACAAAACTTTGAAATCTCATTCCTCACATCATCTCACTAATCCCTGCCCGAGTCCTACAGCATCAATATTATCCTATAATAATCAAATTAAGAGAAAATAAAAATTCAGCATGAGAAGAAAAAAAGAGGCAAAAGGATAAGCATATAAGGATAGGATAGGCCCTTAGCATGATGCTACCACCACCATGCTTCACATTAGGTATGGTGTTCTCAATGTTGGAGTTCCATCAAATCTTGGGGTTTCTGACAAGGTCGAAAAAGGTTTCCAAATTTAAGATATCGGAGCAGTGCAATAGAGATTAGCTCACCCTATTGTCCAGAGATTGTGAGTTCGATTCCTAAATGATGCTACAGCCATTTGTAGCAGGGAGCAGTTGGGCTGTGCTCTTACATGGGGGGAAGAGTTAGTATATTTGTACCCCCATGTCAACAATAGCAACACTAGCCAATCGTAGGTGTTTTTGAGCTCAGGCAAGGGGAAGGGGGTGGATAGCGCTTTTCTCCAATTGTGTTACGCTGCCTCCTAATGATGGTTTAAAAAGATGGATTCAATGGCTTCAGATCAGAAGAAGCAAGTGTTAACCTTGTGCCTTGTGCACAAGTCAGGTGGGAACTGGACATATTTACATTTAGGCATTTGGCAGACGACTTACCAAAGTGCTTTGAAGTTACCATTGTTTCATAGATCCTTACAGTGTGTAACTAGGTTACTACTGTGACTTTAAGTACCACTAGTTAAAAAGTTTAAAAAGATTGGCAGAGACTCTGCTGTACGGAAGCTGTACATCTAGAGAAAGTAGACCATATTGGGAAGTAAATTAAGGTAACATTTGGTTTTATTAGACCAGAGAAGTTTTTGCCACAAGTTTGCCAGGTCTCCAAACCACCTTTGGCAAATTCAAAAAAAGTGTTCCTTGCTAGTTTCTAAAGAGTTACCTTCAGCACCTCATTTACTTCTCTGACTAGAAGACAGTTTACTTAAGGCTGATTGTATTATAGTCTAGTAGAAGTTTGCATTTCTTAATATTTTGCTTAGTATATTAATTCCATTTACAATATTATTGGCTATCTTGTATAGAGTATAAAGTATAGAGTATTATCCCAATCCGGTCTATTTACGTTTCAGGTTATAACACTACAAAAGTTGGAAATGTTCGAGTGTGCGAATATTTACTGTATGCATGGCACATATGACACATTAAGGGGCAAATGTAGCGTAGTGTACAACACTGTTCCTCATATACACTGAAAAAGAACAAAAAGGCTTTGAACATTACCTATATACATTGACACAGAACACTGCAGCATTATGAGGTAGCAAAACTAAGGTAGATGCACTTCCAAGAAAAACTGTGTAATAAAAAAAAACACATAAGCAATTAAATATTTATTCATCCAATGCTCACCTAGCTGTCCTTGACATATGTCTGTCCTGTCCGCTCCTCCAACAATGAACTTGGGATCTTTGCAGATTTGCTACATCATAGAGAGAGAGAGAGAGAGAGAGAGAGAGAGAGATGAGGTGCAGTGAGAAGGAAATAAATTCATATGACACACTGGAATGCTGTTAAAGTGCGTTACTGTGAGCGAGGCTGGGAGTGACATTAAGGTGTGGTTACATTTGTAATTTTTACAAGTAAAAATAATATTTAAAAAAAAAAAAGTTTCACACATACACACACACACACACACACACGCACGCACACACACACACACACACACACACACTCACTCATACTCCTCCACAGACAGGTGAACGCCCAAGTAAAAAATGCAGTTCAACTAGTGTGAGTATTTAAAATTATTACAGTCTAAAGGAATGTGTGTGTGTGTGTGTGTGTGTGTGTGTGTGGACATGTTTGTTATCTTGTTGAGCACCTGCTGTCTTTAAAAGTAAAGGAATATCTGATTTTTTTGTCTGGTCCCCATTTGCCTGGTCCCCATTTTGCTGGTCCCCACAAAGAAAAATGCTTTTTAAGTCTTTTCTATTAAACAATTAAAAAAAATTACTTTCTTTTTGCTGAGGTTAGGATCATCGCTAGGTGTAGCACAACATTAATTAGTTACATTGATTGTTATGGTTCATGGTCTTACTATACTATGGTCCCCTGCATTAATTGCAAGGTCCTCACAAGTAAAGTAAGACAAACGTGCATTTGGGAGTGCGTGTCTGCGTGTGTGTTTCTAATCCCGAATAAAACCTGAGTTACACATCTTTAAATAAATTTTCAAAAATAATATATATATATATATATATATTTAATGATGGCTCTAACCTCTAATGATGGCTCTAATTTATAGTAATATGTTAAATGTTAACATTACAAATGAAACCTTGCCCTAACATGCTGAAGGGATGAACTTCACACCAAAAGTTTAAACCATGCTCAAAGTAGCTGCACAGTATTTTAAATATGAATTCTTGGTAGCACTCTTTCCAATATGCCATGTTAGCATGCTAGGGCATGCGAAGTATTACCTTTAAATAAACATGCCTTTTTTTCCGCCTCCAATCAGTCTGTTGAATGAGATCCAAGAAAGTATTTGCAAAACATTACTGAGAACTGCTCATTGTGCTCATCACACCCACTGTGTGTAACTTTTTGCTGTTGAGCTACCCATGCTACTAGTGAGACAGCTGTGGTCCTAATCACTTCGCCTGATCCCGATGAACCATTCCAGCATTAAAAAAAACATTTAACCAGTGAGAAACGTGCAGATGATGAGAGATGATCAGGCCGGTGATTAGTACACTGGTGATGCTGAATGCTGAGCGCTTGGAACAGATGAGAGGAGAAATCAGGTTCCTGCAACCAGTTTTTAAATGGTATATTTAGGCACTTTGCAGCCTGTCGCAGTAAAACATTTGTTCCCATTTCTTTAATTCAATCTGCACTATATATTTGTTTTTTTTTCTTCTACAACCATTTGACTGATCCAGAAAAACCTGTTGTAACAGTGACAGATGGAGGAGGTGAAAGAGGAATGCTTGTTGTTTTTATGTTGTTAAACCAGGTTAATTTTCTTAGTTTACACATCCATTTAGAATTCAATTCAAAAAACAGTTGGTTTCGCATTGGATGCATGGTGGCGTTGTAAATCGCACTGCCAACTTGTACCTTCAGGGTCTGGGGTCGAATCCCACCTCGGGTCTGTGTGCACAGAGTTTGCACGTTCTCCCCCGTGCTTGTTGGGTTTCCTTTGCATATTCTGGTTTCCTCTAACAGTCCAAAGACATGCAGACTAGGTTAATTGGCGTTCCCAATTTGCCTATAGTGTATATGTGTGTTTCCCCCGCAACGGATTGGCACCCTGTCCAGGGTGTACCCCGCCTTGTACACCTAAGTCTTCTGGGATAGGCTCCAGGCCCGCTGTGACCCTGCACTGGATAAGCGCTATGAAAGATGAATCAATTGTTTTATGTTTTGATGACTTTTCCAACATAACTTATTATAAGCTACTATCCACCCGTCTTTAGGATTGTTGGATTTAACGAATCAAGATGATGAAGTTCAGTTATGTTTTGGATCTCATGTTTTGCATGTTCTCTGCATGACAGTATGGGCTCCCTCTGGGTTGTCCCACAAACATGGGTGTGGACTGTCTCAAACTCCTTGGTGTAAATGACTCTCTGAATGTGGTGCCTTGCAGTCAACCTGCACCCAGTTCGGGGCATGTCCTTGCTTTACTCCGAGTCTTCCCATAAATCCACCACGACCCTTGAGTTAAATTCACTCAAATATTTAACCAGCAAGACATTTCAAGTTTGATGTTTGCATATCTGTATGTCTACCCTCAGGTTGCTAAAACTATTCCATCTATTCCTTTAAAGCAGACGTTCACCTTATCAGCATGCTGAACAAGCAGCATTCCAACAGATTGGCGTCCACCAAATTTTCTGTAGATTGTGAGTCTGAATACTGATGATGCCACAGGTCTTTGCAGCTAGGAGGTAAGAGTAATTTGCTGTGACTTTAAGTAGGATGGGCATACTCTTTCTCTCTCTCCACGGTCAATCACAGTAACGCAAGGCAATCATAGCAGTCTGTGAGTTCCAGCTCAAGTATGAGAAAAAGTGCAGATTAAAGTCTTTGCTCAGAGTGTCTTATGCTGGCCTGTGAAGCTACAGTTATTACAATAAATTTCTCCCCATGTTTGGTGACTTTCCTCCTACTGTCCGAAGACACGCATAGTAGATTGATTGGCGATTTCAGATTGCCCGTAGTGTGTGATTGGTTGTGCAAGTATGTGTGCCTTGTCATGGGTCGACACCCCAAACTGTGTCCCCTGCCTTGTGCCCTGAGTTCCCTGGAATGGGCTGCAGGCCCTTCTGAGACCATACACAGGACAAGCACTGGATGAATGTAATACCCAGAATAACGTTGGTATGGTATAATCTCAAGATAACAGACATCAAGGGGTTTGGTACGGTAGTCTGTGAAGTCCGCTACAACCAGAGTTGTTTATATCACACACAAAGAAATACAGTGCCTACATTACTCTTTAAAATTATACTTCACTTTGGTAGGTATACTAAAGTATCTCAATTTATCTGACTGTCTGGAGTTGGCAGTGTTTAAAGCAAATCTTGGCCTACTTACAATATTCAACACACATTGCATGCCACCTCGAGCTGATATTTTTTCTCCGATAAAACTGCACATTCAGGGTCATTGTTATGTCTTGTTAACATTGAGCATATGTCACCTCTTAGTTCTAAGAATAGATAATAGAGTTCAAAGAATAGTACATGACACCGCTAATGTTCCGTTATAACCGAATAAAATTACATCTTTCAGCAACCTAAGGGACCTTACTATTCGTCCATTATATCCAAAGCTATATTTATGCTGGTGTACGGCTGGGACCTGCAGACCTGGTCCGGTACAGCTGAGATCCCATCATAACCAAGCTTGTCATAAAGGGATTATACTGAAATGGTGGAGTGTGATTTGCACCATCCCTGTACAAATTCCCTCAATATGTTTTGAGTATTTTCCTATAGGGTCTCTGGACCCCACTTTTAAAAGCCAGTGCTATGAGTCACAGCGGGCCTGGAGCCTATCCCAGAAGACTTAGGGGTACAAGGCTGGGGGACACCCTGGATAGGGTGCCAATCCATTGCGGGGGAAACACACATATACACTATAGGCAAATTGGGAACGGCAATTAACCTAGTCCCATAATAAGCTGATTACTTTGTTCTGAACTTGATTCATTTCTTATTTATCAAGGAATATAGATAATTACTTGATTGAGTAATCAACTGTTGAGGTATAAGTGTCCCTTTGGAGCTGATTATAGGTCATGCTTGGGCTTAATCTTTTCTCTCAAGGCCCAGGATGTCCAGCATCACCTCTCTGGCACAGTTTTTCAGATTTAACCCTAAAGCCCTAACACTGTGCCAGAAGCACCCTGATTTTCTCTCAAAAGCAGTTAATATCATTACGTAATTGCACACTTTTAAATAGAGGTGGGGGGTAACTAAGTGCATGTACTTTGTTACTGTACTTAAGTACATCTTTCACATATCTGTACTTCGATTGAGTAGATTTATTAGAGGATACATTTTACTTTTACTCCACTACATCCTCCAAGAAATATCTGTACTCCTACTACATTTCTGCATGGCGAAAGTGTTTGAAATAATACGCAGAACTTGTTGTAGAGACCGCAGAAAACAGCATGTCCACAAGTGAGAAGTGGAGGAGGTTAAAGGTTTACCATAAAAAAAACCTACTGTGAGCTAATGTAAGCCATTGTACTTTACATACTTAAGTAAATGTAAAGGTGACTACTTTTTTTTTTTTTTACTTTTCCTCAAGTGTACATGTAAATGTTTTTCTACTTCTACTTTAGTAATATTTGCCCTAGGGAATCTCTACGTTTACTCAAGTACAGGATTTGTGTACTTTTCCGTGCTCTTGACAATCCTCTCTTGAGTTTACACTCCGCTTTCTGTTCTCTACACTATGGTTCTGTACGTACCCCGGGTCTCTTCCATTCAAAGTCGACGGGGACGCTCTGGCTGTAGAAGAGAGCAGAGTCCTTGGCGGGGAAATCAGGATCCTCAAACAGCTTCTTCCTCTGCAGGCACTCCTGCCTCAGCTGCTCGTAGGTCTTGCCATCAGCCTGTGTGCTCTCGGCCTGGATCTTGTTGCCCGAGGCGCCGAACAGAGTGGAAGCAGAAGGCATCCTCACACCTGCTGCAGGATACACACAGACTCTTGCGAACAGAAGACGTAAAACAAAGGCCTAGCAAGGCACAATACGACTGTCACAAGCTCACCCTGCTGACTGACTGACACCCAGCTGTTTGTATGAGTGTGCGCATGTGTGTGTGTGTGTGGACAGGCTTAGCAGGTTGTTCAATCTTCTAGAAACGAAACTGGTTTGACGTCCTCTGCGAAAGTCACCACACCTGTGGACACTCCCGCTGTGAGAGGTGTGAGAGCTACTATAACGCATGTGGAATGCTGTAAAGTTGGAAAAACATCAATTACACATGAAGTAACTACAAAAACAAGGACTATTATTATTTATTTACTGCTCATAACTGAGTGGTAGACCTTTATTCATTGGTTTAAAACTGGCTGAGATGGATTTAAATAGAGTGTCACAGGAATGCACATGATCTGAGAGACACACCAGAAACGCCGAAACAGTATCTGATCGAATTTGTCATCTAGCTGACTGTTTCCTGTTTTGATAATTGTGGTATTTTTTAGTTTTCTAGTCATGAGTAGGAAAGCTGGAGTGATGTAGCCGAGGTTGAGGAGCCGTCAGAGCCAGATCATATACACCAAGCTCACACTGCTGGCATTTCTGCTATCAGGGTTCTATTAGAGGTTTTCTTAGTTTGTGCAAGGACGGGCTCGGAGGAACTCTAAAATTGGATGAATGTTGTCATATGGTGACACCATTGGGACAAAGTTGTTTTTGAAAGTTAGAATGACTTTGGGTGACATGATGGTCTAGTGGTTAGCACTATTGCCTTGCACCTTCAGGGTCAGGAGTTCGATTTCCACTTCGTGGTCTGTGTGCATGGAGTTTGCATGTTCTCCCCGTGCTTGGTGGGTTCCCTCTGGGTACTCCGGTTTCCTCCCACAGTCCAAAGACATGCAGATTAGGGTAACTGGCATTCCCAAATTGCCCGTATTGTGATTGTGTGTGTATGCGCCCTGTGATGGATTGGCACTTTGTCCAGGGTGTACCCTGCCTTGTGCCCTAAGTCTCCTGGTATAGGCTCCAGGCCCCCTGCGGCCCTGAATACAGGATAAAGCGGTATAGAAGATGAGTGAGTGAGTGTGAGTGAGTTTGTGCGTGCTTGGGGATGGATTGGCATTCCATCCAAGGTGTATGCCTCTAGTCCTCCGAGTCTCCTGGGATAGGCTCCAAGTCTCCTGTGAGCCACCCAGTACAGAATAGGTGGTATAGAGAATGAGTGAGTGAGTGAGAATGACTTTGATAAAAATGATGTTGAGATAATGTTAAATGAGTGACCCAAACACAACCTTAAGTTTATTTGGAGCATTTTTACATTGATTAACATCCACTGACACAACTTCTAATCAAATTCATGATCCCTTAAGTTCCCAAAAGGGTTTAAAATTTCTGATCCGAGATTGGGACGGATACAACAGTTTCCTGCACCCAGTGAGTGTATCTCATGTCACGCATCTCTTAATGTTGATATGTTATAACCATTCCATCCAACCATTCTGTTTCATTTTCTCTCCACTGTGGTGCATCTTCATGTCCACTTCCAAAGAACTGCAAGAAATTGCAGCCATCTAGTACGTTTTGACATGGGGCAGTTATTTTATGGCGTTTGTTCTTTTGAGTTTGTTCTTAGCAACATGTTTTCGAGATGTCCAAGCATGTAAGCATGCAGCGATAAGGTAAGAACTTCAAGTCCTGCTCAGTCCATCAGCTTGGTTGCTGAAACAAACCTATAATCAGAAGCATGTTGTTTAGGTGTTTAGAATTTTGCATTTGCAGCATAGTTTTGGACTTGTAGAGTCATGTGGTCAAAGTTGGCCCGACACATCAAAGTACATCAAAGATCTAACATTTTGTTACATCAAAGTAGTTCTAATGATGAAAACAAACTCAGACCTGTAACGTTGCGGCAACATTTTGACAACCATACATTTGTGTTTTTGTTTGCACATTTGCACGTGCACTTTATGTTGTCTTTTGTATAGTTCTTAGATAGTTTTGTTAATTTATTTTAGCAACTTGGTCCTGGAGGAATGTCGTTTCTTTTCACTGTGTACTCAACTGTGTATGGTTGAAGTGACAATAAAAGTTGACTTGCCGAGGGGTCGCCACAGCGGATCATCTGATCCACACAACAACTTGGCACAGGTTTTACACCGAATGCCCTTCCTGATACAGCCCTCCCATTTTACCCAGGTTTGGGACCGGCACTGCATCCAGTTGCTGGGGTTTGGGCACTGGCTGGGAATCGAACCCAGGCCTTCCGTATGGCAGGCGAGAAACCTACCACTGAGTCACCACTGATGCCCACTCACAGTTTGTGTGTAACTCTAAAATAATCTTCATTTTAATGTTCAAAATATTTCCCAAACCTGTTAGCTTAACTCCTACTATCAGCATAAACCAAGAAACAAATGTTTGTTTGTTTTTCCCGTACTGCTCCCAATCCTGTCACTCCGAGGGTTCTGCTCCATGTCCTCACATTTCCATTATTATTTGGTGCTGTATTCTTTAATTAGTTCTTAATCAGACACCAGAAACATTCAGCTTTCTATACATATTTACATCTTTAGTCATTATAAGAATCGAACTGGTGTATAAAAAAAACGTTTCACAAACATTCAACACCTCCAGACAGTGTTACACCCAGCGCAGGATTCATACTGTACACACTCCCAGCATAAAACAGCATCTTTCAGAGATTTCTGAGATTACTGTCAGAATCGGTTTCACCGCCACATGTCAGACGTGTTTTTCCTCTCACACCCTCTTCACTATCACTGAAAGGCTGTCAGGAATGCAGAGCATGCAGCACGCATTGTAAGAACAGCGAGGCATCTTCACCTTCTTATACACTCGACTGCGTTTAACTTCCTCACCAGCTTCCCCTTTAATAAATAGCTGACGGAACTCACCTGACAGACATCTAGTAATATAGGGCTCAAGGCTTTTCAGCTCTTCTCTCAGCTTTATTTAGCTCTGTTCAGGCCGGGTTCTGCCGTGTGCTCCTGGGAGTTCCTTGTGCAGAGTCCCAATGTTTCAAATGTTGCACCTTGACCCAATCGAACATCCTGAGCGTGGGCATAAACCTCA
Source organism: Dinotopterus cunningtoni (assembly GCA_028565755.1). Lineage (NCBI taxonomy): Eukaryota > Metazoa > Chordata > Actinopteri > Siluriformes > Clariidae > Dinotopterus > Dinotopterus cunningtoni. Next base: position 12,430,357 of record JAOTRS010000027.1, on the reverse strand, counting down.
AGGCTCTGTACTCGCAGAACCAAAGTTCTCAACACTTTCTCTGCACTTTCACGTCACTGATACTGGTTTTAATTCAATTTAAGATTTACTGGATTAGGTATTTTGGTATTTTCATACAGCATCGACAAAGAGAGAGCGACATCAATCGTAATATTTGTTAGTGTATACACACACATGCAAGCATCATGTTAAGATATTAGTACCGGAGCATTATCCCCTCCATTCTAGCTCCGCCCCCCACCTACTGAGAAAGAAGTGTTTGGTGGATTCGCATTAAAAGGTAAACATATAGCAAAGATGTTCAGTTTGCATTGCAATTCATCTCATGTACAACAGAGGGCGCTTAAGAACATTACAAATGAATTTGTTCATCTTCTGTACCGCTTATTCTTGTACAGGGCCTGAAGCCTACCCCAGGAGACTTTGGGCACGAAGTGGGGTACACCATGGATGGGGTGTCAATCCTACACAGGACACACACACTCATTCACACACTCATTCACACACTAGTAGCAATTTGGGAACGGCAATTAGCCTAATCTGCATGTCTTTGGACTGTGGGAGGAAACCCACCAAGCACAGGGAGAACATGCAAACTCAATGCACAGAAACCCCTAGGTGGGAATCAAAGCCATGATTTGTGACCGACCATGTGCACGTTCATGATGGAGTAAGATGGAAGAAAAAATAAAAAAAAGGCAAATATATGACTCATACACGAACATACACGAACGCTTCACCTTTACCTCAGAGTTTATTCTTCATTCTGAGATGTGCAGTCATGAACAAAAAAAAAAAATCTCACCTCGTAGCAGGTGTTACAAAAACATGCCCTAATATAACAAACTTATAAAATAAAAAAAAAAAAAAAAACAAAGAAACATTTTCATTTTCTTAAATGCGAAACCACTAAGCCCTGTACATTGATACAAAAAAATAGATATAAAAATTTTAAACAACTATTTGAAACAAAAACGCTAACAGACACCGAGACATAAACACACCATCGTCTTGTGAAATTCAGAGCTTTGTATGACAATTTAGAAATAGCTGCTTGGTTGATATAAACTCAAATCAGTTTACTTAAAAAAACAAAACAAAAAATAAACACTGCCGTTAGACGTAGTGGGCAGATTTTAGTTCATCAGGGTGTCGATGGAGAATCAGATCCACTCTGTCCACAGATACAACACAATTCTCACACACGCTCTCACTGCTCCTGTTTCTCCTGCGCTGTGCCAGTGACCAGCAGCAGGTTGCAGGCGGTAAACTGGACGTTTAGGACACTGCTCGTCTCGCCTGTGTAAACTCCGACGAGCTCCGAGCTGGAGCCATCTGCGGGCGCAGCCCCGCCTCCGTGGGCGTTCCTCACGTCCCAGACGCGTACTGAGTTATCCAGGGCGGCCGAGGCGATGAGAGAGCTGTCCGGGCTGAACGCCAGGCTGGTGACGGCACCCGTGTGTCCACGCAGCTCCTTCAGGACGCCGCCTGCCGCCAAGTCCCACAACCGCAACCGCTGGTCCTCGCCTGCAGACACCAGGTACCTGAGCGGGTAAAGACGGATTATTGTTTATTCTTAATCCTACGTTGTTATTATTATTATTGTTATGAGGTATGTAGTGTCAGACCTGCCGTCGGGTGAGAAAGCGAGGGCCAGTACGGGTCCCCGGTGTCCTGTCAGTAGACGCACAGAGCCGCCGTGTTGCGTGCTCCACAGCCGGACCGTCCTGTCGGTTGAGCCCGTGGCGACGTAGCTTGAGTTCGGGTGGAAGCGCACGCAGTCGACGTCGGCGAGGTGTCCGGCGTAGAGTCGGAGCGGGTGAGCGCGGGCCGGAGTCCAGAGACGTGCCGTGGTGTCACGTGACGCCGTGCAGAAGTAGAGACCGCACGGGCTCACCGCGATGTCCCATACAGGGTAGGCGTGGCCTCGGTACACGGCAGCATTGCTGAAACCGCGCAGCTCCCAATAGCGCACGGTGCAGTCCTCCGAGCACGACAACAGACCGGAGGAGTCGCGCAGGAACGCCGCGCCGTACACCGGGCCGCTGTGACCACGCAGCGTCTTCATCTCGCTGCCCAGCTCCTCATCCTCCGTCTGGAACGACAACGAGCGTCAGATTAAACGTAAAAACACACACCTTGGGGAAACTGATTCCGGCGCTGTCGCTCACCTCCTCCTCCACCAGGTCGCAGGCGAGGCGTATCCTGGACACGTTGGCTCTACAGGGCCCCGCCTTCAGCTTCCTGGCTCGGAGGCTCCACAGCTTGAGCGCGGAGTTGTCGAAGGCGGCGGCGAGCAGGCGGCTGTCAGACGACACCTCGGCGGCGTTCAGCAGCTGCTCCGTGTTCTCGAAGGCGTAAAAGCAGACCGTGGTGAGGGACGGAGGACCCTCGCGCACGCGCCGGATGCAGTCCTGAAGCGCCTCCAGGGCAGCCTCGTTTTGAGGCGGTAACCCTGCAGCGACGTCCACGGACTCCGCCCCGTCCGTGCCGTCCATGCCCAACCAGCCGCTGGAACAGGACGTGGAGGTGGAGTTTCCTGTAGTGAGACTCGCCCCCCCGTAGAGCTGGTAGTCCGAGCGACGCGCAGTAGAAACCTCCACCTGTGGAGTACAGCGCCTTTCGTCAATAAATAATAATAATAATAGTATATTTGGATGGCATAGAACTGATATAACTGTTGATGACCTGTAGGTGTGTGCTGAGCACCCTGCAAAGGGCGCTGTTGTCTTCACTCTGGAGGTACCGCAGCAGGTACATGTATGCCTCGTCTGTCAGGTGAACCACGTACTTGTGCTCCAACAGAGAGCACAGTTTGGAGTTGGAGGCCACGTCCTACACACACACACACACACACACACACACAAACTGATGAGGAATTAGGGTGAATTAGTGACCCGTAACTGAAATGCAATTTATTTCTTTAAATAAATTTTAGACCCAGTTTTATATTAACAATGACTTTGATGATATTAAATTTTTTAATTTTTATTTATCCGATCATGTAGATTTCCACTAAAACCGGTCAGCGTCATGGCGACAGGATCACAGTAAGACATGGTGACCGACTCATGTAATCACGCTGCCGTTTTGTCCGTATCAGGTGTATGTCGTCATGGCAACCGTACAGAACATCAGGGACCGGGGCTGCTGAGACCCCGCGCCGAGCATGCCGAGGTGTTTGCGATGGCGACTGACCTGCGGCGAGACGACTCCTCTGAGATGCTCGATGACGGCCCTCTGCTCGGCGTCCTGCTGGAAGAAGGAGTGGAAGCGGCTGAAGAAGGAGTCGACGGCGCCCTTCAGGCCGCAGCGCGCCATGTCCAGGTGCAGGTAGAGGAACAGAGGGAAGAGTACGGCGCTCACCTCACGCGCCAACGGCACCTCCGCATCTGAAACAAACAAACAAACAAACGTGAACCTCCAGCATTAACTCAATCATCTACTGATAGTAGAAACATTTCTCTAGTTTCTGACTGACTTCTCTGACAAACACCAGCTGTGCAGTTTGATGCAATGACCGCTGACTTTTATGGGTTTTTTTTTTATGTTTTCTTTAACTCACCCAGCAGGAAGCTGCGTAACCTGGAGAACTGAGTCTCGTACTGCTGAGGGTCCAACTGGCACGGAGCAGCAGAAACCACGTTCCCACAGCTGGACTCTGTCTGAACTGGAGACAGAAATAGACAAACTAATTATTTAAAATGCATGAAGTTATCATTATTAAAAAAACAAAACAAAAAAGAAACATTAGATTTGCTTCTAATGTTGCATTCAAAGTGTAACCTGTGATTCTGGAAGTGATCTGACGCGATCTGTAAGTGAACCTCAACAACCACACGTCTTATACGATAACGATCAGATTGTGACGTGTTTTTACTTTTATTTAGTTTTGCTTTCTATCTCTACAGTATATTAGGTATTACGATACAACCCTTTGATGATACATACAGTTAAGTTTATATAAAAAAATTTGAGTTGTATCAAAAAAAAATAATAATTTCCTCAGTGAGCGACAAAAAAAAAAATCGCTGTGTGCTTATTAGGGACGTGAATCAGCAATCAACCCCCCGGATATGATGATATCAGAATACCTCGAATAAAATTGCGATTGTATAAGAATAATGATTTTATAACAATCCTGATTCAGCATTGAATTTCTCAATTTTGTTACAATTTTAAACCTTTTAAAAAGGGTTTAATGAGTAATAACATGCAGCCTGTTCCTTATAACATTAGTTTTCTCACTTAAAAACCGGGTGCAGCATTTAAACAATCCAAACTAACATCAAATACAAGAGTTTAATATTTAACTAACCAGCGCATATCTCTGTTGTTGTTGGTCTTTCGGCTGCTCCCGGCAAGGGGTCGCCACAGCGGAATACCCAGTCCGCACTACAACTTGGC
>JAOTRS010000027.1:12399615-12411698 GCA_028565755.1 Dinotopterus cunningtoni | reverse complement strand
ATATATGAGCATTTATTTTCTGACATAGTAGAGGAAGCGGAGCTTCCCTTGTAGTCTTAGAGCAGCCGCCACTGGTATACTTTACATTGTAGATTCGTGTCAAAGGCGTATAAGATTCACTTTGTCGGACTTAAGAACAAATCCCACTTACGAACGTGTTCCCGGAACAGAACTTGTATATCTTCCTAAAGAGGAGACTGTATCTTGCTAAAGGGCTGACTTTTTTATTCCTGTAATTACAATATTAAGGCTTTAAATCTGAAAAGCACCATCCTCAGGCTGGCAGCATCATGATGATGAGCTGTTTTGCTGGAAAACAGACTGGAAAATATGATACATGGCATCGTAGTATTTAGAAAAACACCAGACACAGAGTTTAAACTTGGTTGCAACAGAAAAATATTGAGCCTGAACAGACAGAAAGCAGTCAGGTTTTAGACTGGACATTGTAAAAGGCTTTGACCTAAATCCCATCAAAGCCCTGACCGAGTTCCATGTGTATCCACAGAATGCTGAAAATGCAGAATTCAAGATTCTGAAACTCATGGCCAGAAAAGAGTCCAGAAACAAATTACACTCCACAAGCCATGAGCTGAATGTCTGATAACGAGACCCGGACCTGCTTAGTCATCTCCTCCACATTCAGCTAACGGCTGACGGCCCAGCCACGCTTTTCCCGTATTGACCTCAGTCTCTTTCTCTTCGCTCGTTTTTTTTATCCTCGCCATACACGGTCAGGCCCGCACTTTCTCTTTCTCCATCGCAGGAACGAGGACAGCGCTAATTCGTTAGCCTTGCTTCCTGGCAGTCTGTAAGTCTGTAAGCGGCGTGAGAAAGTTTATCGATGCTCTGCATTTTCTTTATTCTCCGCGTCCCGTATCGATCCGAACTCTGACTGCTCTCCATCTCGTCTCAGCCGGGTATCGGTTGAAAGAAAGATCTGAAGACAGCAGGTCAGGTTTCAACGAGGCTCGTCTCTGATTTGGCCGTGATGGATGTGAAGACGTCCTGGTGTCCGCAGTGTCCAAAGCAGGATTGAGCACCAGGACGTAAACGTCCAAGGTTAAGGGTTTTTAGATTCTTTATATATTATATATTATAATTACTTTATGATTCTTGAAGAAGGTAAGGATGAGACAGAACTGTCTCGAGTTTCTCTTAAGCACTATTTTATCACTTGACCTTTTTTTTTTTTGGGGATTAAAGTGATGTATAGACAAGGCTGTAAAATTTGTGCAAGACTTAAATTTTTTTTTTTGCCACTTACACACACACACACACACACACACACACACACACACACATACACACACACACAGAAGCCCATTTAATCCTTTATAAAACTGCCTGGTGGCGCCAGACAAGCTGGCAGAAAATCTCGTGTCACGCGCAATGTCACCAAAGCGATCCACTGCAGGTGAGGTCATCATCCCACAGCGCGAGTCCGTCCTACACCAGCAGGGGGCATTAACATGAGCTCTGTAGTTAAAAGCGCACACATTTATCTCTTTCTGTCTCTCTCACTTTCTCACTTCGTCTATCCCGTGTGACCTTGTGTGTAATGTTTTGGGGATTGCCCTCCCCTAAGTGCCGTCCAACATCTCGCTCCTAATGAATATCTCTCTACCATTATACCGAGCACTTCAGGTTTATAAGCAGCCTCTTATTGAAGATTTTCAAATGATAGATTTTAATCTCACCTCCTCTGGTTTCTCTCTCTTTCTTGCTGTTCTCTTGCAGAAGGATCTGCCATTGCCACGGAAGAGCAGCGGGTAACGTACCTCCACCATAACCCTGTTGCCACTCTGTAAATCTTCAGCTTAGCCTTATATTACAGTATGTTCAGGAAATAGTCTGCCTACACGCTCATGAAGAAAAAAATCAATCAAACCTTTCAAGTCAGAAGGGTTATTTGGTTTGTTTTCTTAAAGAGAACCTGTTAAAGAACTGGTTCCTTATATCTCCTGTTTCCTGAAAGTTGGCGCTGTTAGTGCTTAATCTTACCTGATCAGCGCAGGGAATAATGTGGATAGAATTTTTTCTCGAGAGCACACACCTGCCCAAAGCCTCATTTGCTAATGTAGTTAAATTGATTTGGTGTTTAGCCTATTTTTGGTCAAACTCAATAAACTCATTTTGATAACAACACCCTATTAAATATAATCAGTAAATTCAGTAATTTATAATGTGGATGCCTAGGAGTGAAGGAGGCGTGGCCTCTGTGTCTGCCAGTTTTAGTAAAGTAGGCGTGGCCTTTGTGATTTAACAGTCTCAATGATGGAGGCGTGGACTCTGTGTTTATCAGTCTCAGCGAAGAAGGCGTGGCCTTTGGGTCCAACAGTCTTATTGATGAAGGCGTGGCCTCTGTGTTTATCAGTCTCAATGAAGGAGGCGTGGCCTTTGGGTTTATTAGTCTCATTGAAAGAGGCGGGGTCTCTGTGCCTATCAGTCTCAATGAAGGAGGCGTGGCCTTTGGGTTTATTAGTCTCAGTGAAAGAGGCAGGGTCTCTGTGCCTATCAGTTTCTGTGAAGAAGGTGTGGCCTTTGGGTTTATTAGTTCCAGTGAAGGAGGCGGGGCCCCTGTGTTAATGAGTTTTAGTAAAGGAGGTGTGGCCTCTGGCTTTAGCCGTGTCAGTGAAGGAGGTGTGGCTTCAATGTCCATCAGTCTCAGTGAAGGAGGTGCGGCCTTTGGGTTTATCAGTCTCAGTGAAGGAGGCGGGGCTTCTGTGTCTGTCAGTCTTAGTAAAGGAGGTGTGGCCTTTGGGTTTATTAGTCTCATGAGAATGAGGGGTTAGACTGTGTGTCTGTCAGTCTCAGTAAAGGAGGCGTGGCCTCTGTGAGTTTCAGTAAAGGAGGTGTGGCCTTCGTGTTTAACGTTCTTAATGAAGGAGGCGTGTCCTCTGTGTCTGTCAGTTTCAGTCTTTCATGCTGTGTTTATTAGTCTGTCATGCTGTTCCACTTCTGAAACCTAACTTAAATACGTTTAGGATTTGTAAGTCAGGATATAGAAAGAAAAAAAAATCTAATAAAGATTCCCTAATTTCCAGTCCGTCAGAAAGAGGGGGCGTATCTGGCATGTCTGTCATTCATTGGGGGTGTGGCTTTGGATTCAACAGTGAGGAAAAATGCTGTGTTTGTTTACTAGCTTTAGTTCACCTCCAGGCAGATCACTGAGTGCACCTTTAATATGTCTGATCCGTATGATTGTTTACAAGTCAGTATGTGTTCAGGGTCGTCTTGGGGGCAGAGCAGTACACAAATAACGCCGCTGACTCACTGCTGCTGGTACACACGTGACCTGACCCAGTTTAGGGAGGACATGGTGATGAGCCGGTGAGGTAGGAGCGGTAAACTGAGCAGTGGAGGGGTGGGGGGGGCGTTACTGAGGCACTCTCCATGGTGCTGAACACGCTATACTAGCTCTGTAAAGAGACACACACACACATCTTGTGTGTCTTATAAATAGTTTTTGGTTGTTGTTTTGTTTGCGTGAGCTGCATGTGTGACTCCATGATGAATCAGTTATTGCTCAAATCAGTTAATAGGTCCCAAAGGGGGTACTCTGTGGTGTGTGTGTGTGTCTGTGTGTGTATTTTCATTTTTATCAGGTGATGTATTTTAATCCATTACTGCCACTATTCAGATTCTTGCTAGAGGCATCTCTTCATGAAAGTGCACACATGTCATGCAAGGTCAGACACACACACATACACACACGCAGATACACACAGAGCTGTGTGTAGTGAATAAAGCTGTTTAAAACGCAGCGTATGAGTGTTAAAGCGGCAGTGTGTAAAAACAGGATGGAGGAGGATTCTACGCTTGTTAATGCACGTGTTTATAAAGCTCCGTGAACGAGTGTGATTAGTCATGGATCAGGATTAATGTACGTTTAAGCTCCTGTCACATGACTAGAGTTTATATGAAACACTAAGTTAGTAACTGTATGTCTGACGTCTTTATGCAGACCTTTGTGTGTTCGCAAATATGTATTTAATGTTCTGAAGTAATACAGTGTTTTCTGTAAATAAAAGTAAATGTAAATAAATTCATAACTTATTGTTTATAAAGTACTCAAAGATTAAGAGTCTATGTTGGGTTTAAATCGTTAAAAAAAGGGTTCCAGTTTAAATCTAGATTATACGAAATTAGAAATATAAACTCCAGATTGATAAATCCAGAAAATCCAGGCAGAATGCAGATATGATTCCTTAATCCAGATGATTTAATTTAAGGTTATTAAATGTAGGTTATTAAATTCCTGTTATTAAATCTAGATTATTGAATCAACAATACTAAAAGCATCTTAATACATTAAGATTAGAAAATCCAGATAAATCAATTCAGGTCATTAAATCCAGATTATTAAATGCAGGTCATTAAAACAAGTTTATTACAAATCAGGATTATTTTACCTAATAAAACAGGTTGTTAAATTCGGAGTATTTAAAGCAGAATATTAAATCCAGCTCGATAAATCCAGATTATGTGATATAAAATATTAGGCAGATTATTCTCCCTAGGCTATTAAACCCAGATTTTTCAAAGTAAATTATAAATCATGAATATAAATCCAAGATGATTAAATCCAGAAAATGGAGGGCATTTCACAGTATGTAATCCAGACGATTAATTCCAGGTTATTAAATCTTTATTATTAAATCTAGATTGTTCAATCCAGAATATTAACTCCACATTATTAAAGTAAAGTTATTAAATACAGATTACGTAATCCAGATAACCAAACCCAGAAAATTAAAGTCCTGATTTTAAACCCAGATCACTAAAAATCTATTTTTAAATCCAAGCTTTTTCATTGAGATTATTAAATCCATGTCCTGAAAATCAGATTTAATAAATCCAGATTAATTAACCGTAATTACCAAAGACATGTTTTTAAATTCAGAATATTTAATGCAGAATATTTAATCCGGATTGATAAATTAAGGTTATTAACGCCTAAAAATTATTAAAGCCAGATTATCCAATCAAGGCTATTTGATGCAGATTTTTAAAGGCATGTTTTAATTCAGGCATACTTTTGCCAGATTATTCAGTCTACTGCAGTTGATTCAATTGGGATTATTAAATTCGTATATCTAACGTTTACTAAAAAGCAGAGAGCGTAATAAAAATTTAGGTTCTTAAAGACATATTGTTAAATCATGGTTACCGAACCCAGTTTTTTCAAAATCAAATAAAAAATTATATTATTAAAGTCAGTTCATTAGATCCAGATAATTAGAATCCAGATCATTAAGGATCATTTTATTTCTCTAGTGTACATTGTAACAGGGGCTACAGAACATGAAATTACAGTAGCTTTAAGTGAATTATGTAGTAAGTAAAACTTGTAGTACTCACTATGTGTGTGTGTGTGTGTGTGTGTGTGTGTGTGTGTAGATTGTTTTAGTAGGTCATAGAGATGATGTCACTTTATAAGCAATATGGCATGGAAAAACATACTCAGAGAGAGACAGAGAGAGAGAGAGAGAGAGGAGATTTAAATTACCTTAGACTTTAAATCAGCCAATCGGATTTGATCATCTGATGCTGCAGCCACGCCCAGGAAGCTTTTGTGGTACAGAGAGAGAGAGAGAGAGAGAGAAAGCGCAGTCATTGATAGCAACATCCCTCCTCTGTCTCACTCTGAATATGAATGCATCCACACACACACACACACACACACACACACACACACACACACACACACACACACACACACTGTGTCCCAAATGTCTCTGTATGTAGGGGAAATTAAAGGAAATAAGACAAATCTGCCTGTCTGTTTCTTCATCCCTCCCTGGAGTCATTCACGTTTCCATTACCAGCTCGATCGGCCCGTGCCGTGTGTTCTGATAGGCTTTTAGTGACCACACACACACTCACACTCACACACACTCACAGACACATGCGCACACGCTGACATTCCTCCTATAATCCTCACCCTCCTGCTCCCTCCCTCCCTCTCTCTGTCTGTCTCTCTCTCTCTCTCTCTCTCTCTGTGTGGATGTGCCCTGACACGGATGCGCACTCTTTCTGTGTGTGTGAGTGTGTGTGTAGAAGCAGAAGGCAGCGTTATGGCGTGGCACAGTTAGCCTGCTGCTCTCCGTGACGACGCGTGTTTTCACACAGTCGCTTCCTGACGACACTCTCCTGCGTGTGTGTGTGTGTGTGTGTGTGTGTAAGAGACAGAGAGAGAGAGAGAGAGAGAGGAACGCTTTCCAGCAACATGTTCCGCCGGACCAAAAGGTAAAGATGAATGGGTGTAAGATTGCGTAATGAGGATGATTATTGATATAGAATGTTGATGATGATGATGATGATGATGATGATGAAGAGGTGTTGCTGTTGCTCACGCGTCCCTGCTGTCTCACAGTGACTTTCTGATTATGCTCACACCACACACACACACACACACACACACACACGCACACGGACACAATTTGATGCTCTGCAATGATGCTTGCTTCTGACGAGACTTTGGAGAGATGACATTAAACTGTATGTGCACATGTGCAATAGTGTTTATGAAGCTGTGTGTGTTACAATCCTTTCTATGATTTTAGATTAAAGAGAGACGGAGAAAGAAAGAGACAGAGAGAGAGAGAGACAGTGAGAGAAAGAGAGATGTTGTCATCTGAACATATGGTGCACACAACAATATTTGACCCATGTTCAAAGAATAGGCTGTCTCTCTCTCTCTCTCTCTTTCTGTCTTTATTTCTGTCTCTTTCTGTCTCTCTCTCTCGCTCCTCAGTCCCTCCTATTAGACTTTACGTTTCACTATCTGAGGTAACAGTAGAATGAATTAGTTTCTGGAAGACGCTCGGGACGTTCAGGAGAAATCCTGACCAAGGTGGAAATTTGAAGTCTAGACACTAATTAACAAAACATCCTGGCAGTTCATTAGATAGATAGATAGATAAATAGATAGATAAATAGATAGATAGATAGATAGATAGATAGACTTTCAAGGTTGCACAAACCTTATTAGATATGTAAAGGTGGCTTGTTTGTGTTTGGTTTGTGTCTCTTGTTCTCTTGTTTGTGTCTCTTGTGTAGTTTTGATGTGGACATGTCTCAGATGTCAATACAGGAGCGCTTCTAAAACCCCTTTAATATAAGGTGAAATCCACTAAATAGAGGAGTCAGTGGGTAAGAGTGAATATCAGCACGGCTGTAGGCATGAGGGTGCGTCACATCCACGACCTCGAGTGTGATATCGCTTTTATACAACAGTTCTACAACCACTGTTCATTATCAACAGATTTGGTTTTTTTTTGGTTATTCAACCAGTTATTTTGCTCCGCTGTAATTTACAGGCGTGAAATAGTTTTTTAGTAATTCTTTACTTTATTCGGTACTGTGTAGCCCAAAGGTGAGTAGAATAACCCATGGAGGTGATGGACAGTAAGTTTTTCTTTACAGTTCCTCTTATTCAGCTTTAGAATATCACCTTGAGCGATTCCCAAATGGAATGGAGAGTGCACAATCTCTTGTTCCACACACCAAGTAGTGCACTTGTTCAGATGGATTTTGGAATCAGCCTTGTGTTCAAAGCTCGTTAGCAGTAAATAAAACAACACGGGCAGTTCAGAGGTAATTCAAAACGACTTAGAAGTGATTACTAAGAAGACAAAGTGTTGTTTAAGATGACATAACGTTATCAGATGTGTGTTCTTACTGAAAGTGTGTCTGTGACTTTTTGTGAATGTGGGTTTTAAGCTGTTCTCTTCTCATTATTGCGCATTTTCCCCCCATTTTCTCCCTAATTTAGTCTACAATTCCTCCCCGTCACTAGGGGGCTCCCACACTGAGGCTACTACTTCCACTCAGTCGGAAGGGGCCAAAGACTATCGCATGTTTCGCATGGTGGCGTAACACACTCGGAGGACAGCGCTATCCACTCCTTCCGTGAGCTCACAGACGCCTCTGATTGGCTGTAGAGCCGTGATTATTGTGGGAGCACTAAGTACCTCTCATCCTTCCCCTCTGAGAGAGCTCGGCCAATCAGCTATCTCTAGACCTCCGGCTGCGAGAGGTAACAGCATCACCCGGGAATCAAACTCACGATCTCCAGACGATAGGGCGAGCACTTTACCACTGCGCCACTCGGAGGCCTGTAATTTCAAGGCTAAATCCCACTCTGTGCAATAAACTACTAAATAATACATTTTAATAGACACTACTCTCCATATGGTGATGTCTGTGAAGATTCTCAGTCATCCAGGTGAGGTTATCTGGAAGTTGAATCATGTCACCTGGACTTCTTCTTTCAATTATCCCAAGAAAGATCAAGACCTCTTCACATGTCACATTCACAAAATATTGACTGACTCTTGGTTGAAGCAACCGTTTCCGGGTTACCAACCCACACAGGACGCAGTGTGTGTTATTTGATGCCTTCTAGATGTTTTTCTGCAGACCTGAGCCCGCCCACTGCCTTCTATGAGTTTCTACTGGAAAGACACACCATGTTAAGGTACACTAAGTACAGTAAATGAGACCAACCCCAACGACTGACTTTAACTGACCGGAACTTGATCCGGTCTACGGCAAGCACCCGGGTTATAGCGCGCCAATCCTTTTAGCTAAGACACGGACATTTCTGATGATGTAAGACACGAGGGCAGATCAACTTTATTTATTTTTATTTTTTTATATTAAGAGTCTGCGCTGGCTTTGTGTGCATTTTATTGAAAAGTTTTCTACGAATGTCTGTGTTATTTTGATTCTGTGATTGTACAGTATATCAAAACAACTGACATTCAATTTAAATATTGCGTTTATTTTATTCGTTTTTGTTCCCAGAGGTTCGTTTTGGAGTTTCTAAATATAAACTCGTGGGAGGAGTACCTTTATATACAATCATAAACAAAAACAAACACTTTTTATAGTGTTGTGATAAACTTTTAACCACAGCAGGATAAAAACTGTGGCTTAAACGTTTAAGCTCTATTTTAGCCTTTGATATGTTGTGTCAGGAATTCTTACAAATATTCTGACTGTTAGGAAACAAATCTTGAACCTGAAACATTTCAGATGAGATCAAGATCATTACTGTAGCCCAAAGTACGTTAGAACAGTGCTCCTTTTACTTTGGGTACGCCATTTTGGGCAAAAAAATCTAAAATGGGGCGGGACGGTTAAGTTGGTTAAGACGGTTGTTGGTTGTGTTCCAATAACAACACATGAAGCGTTTTATTACTTTTAGACAACACCTTTTGTTGTAAAATAAGTGATTGTTATTTGTGCACGTGACCTATCCACAGTGTACATATAATAAAACTGTAAAGTGGGCGTGTCTGTGCTTTGAAGATATTTGCGGAAATGAAATTTGGTGGGATATACGATGAGTAATAAAACACATCAAGATGGTTTTGGGAATTTTTCCTCTGTTTGTTTGTTTGTGCATGCATCACGTAAAAACGACTGAACGAATCTTAACGTGGTTTATACAGCTGTATTTGGCCGAGCTTGATGTAACATATAGACTTTGTTTCATCTCTATTGGCCCACGGGAAGAGAAGATATGCTACTTTAAAATGTAAATGGAAAACGCCCTTATAGCATAAAAAAAAATCTATCCCAAAATTAAACAGATGGCGCTGTACATTTTTAAATTCTCGCTTATGAGTGTGAGATTAAAATCTACATAATAAACGCGTGAATCTCACACCTTCATTCCGCGCACCACAGTAATGCATAGTTCGTTCCGTAATTCAACAGATGGCGCTGTACATTTATTAATATGCACTTTGAGTTTTAAAATGTACCGGTCAGTTAAAGTACAGTGTGTCTGTCGATTTGTGATAAGCGCACAGTTGAAAAAATTCCACGATATTCAGTTTGGAATAAATAGCAATGTAGTAAATTCAATTCAATTCGATTTTATTTATATAGCGCATTTAACAATCGTCATTGTTTCAAAGCAGCTTCACAAAATTAAAAAAGAAAATAATGGAAATGTGTATGAGCGAGAAAAAAATGTGTATAGATCATAATGATCAGATTGTCTCTGATAAGCAGAGGGCGATGGCAACGTGAGAGTACGTGTGCATACTGTATGTACAGGGTAGAAAGTGTCTTATGTACAAAAGGTGCAGTACTGTAGGTAATAAGGTTAGGGTATATACAGTACGGTAATAAACAGTATAACTGTGCAGAACATTATGCAGTGGAGAAGAAGATAACATGATCAACACCGTATATACAAACACAGTCTGTACATACAGTATACTCTGGATGTCTGAATGATTCAGTAAAAATTATAAGATTCAATTATTGTTTATTATGTTATTTCTCTCTCTGCCTCTTAAAGTTAGTGAGACAAAAGCAAACTCAAAACGTGAACAGTAAATCGCAACACTCGCTTCATTCCTAACAAAGCCTAAAGTCGAGCATCTAACCCGAACAAGTCCAAGGAAACGAGCCGTTACTATAGAAACGATAACGTGACAGAAACAGAGGATTATCGCGAACCTGTCACTTGCAGCTCTGCACTCCAGTCAGAGTTACAGAAGATTAATGAACGGCTTCCGACCAATCAGGATCGAGAACAACAGCGATGTGGTAGAGTTCAAAGGATTCAACATTACAGAAGATTCAAAGTAAGGATTCGAGGTGTGTTTGAGATATGAAAGACTGAGAGTGTGGCAGTCTGGGAAAACACCTCCTTCTAGTCAAGAGCTGCTACCGAAATTTATAATAAAGTTCTAATTTAAAACAAACTTTGATCAAGGACATCTGCTTAAAAATAAAATAAATAAACAGTACACATCTGGGGTGTTCTTAGGAATCACTTTGTACGTACAACATTTTAGTCTGAATTCAGACTCGACAGTATCTGAAATCATCTACTGTATAAATACTGTACAGTATATACTTAGTTTGTTTTTCGTTTCTGTTTTTTTTTTTTTATCCAAAACATGTGTATCCATCGTTGGAGAGAGTTTCCCGCATTTATTTGCTCGGGGTCATTTCATTTCATCTCCAAACTGTGTTCACCGCCAGCTCATTAACAGGATAAATAATAATAATAAAAAAATAAGGATTAAGCGAGGCGTTATATATAACGGGTGAGTGATCATGTGACTGATTTTTATCTCCCTTCATTAACATTAATGTGCACTGATCTGTCTGATGCTTTATTCAGAGTGCACTCCTGTGTTATAACACAGCATAAAGAAGGTGTGTGTGTGTGTGTGTGTTGATCATTCTTTAGTCTGTGTGTTTGATGTCTGTGAGTCATGTTCAGGACGTGTGCCTGGGTGCTTGATGTTTGTAGCTCTGAGCCCGTTTTTATTCTTTTCTGCTCAAACCCTGAGAGAGGTGGAATGAAAGGTAGAGCCTGAGGAGGCGTAGCGGCCTACATTCTCTCTCTCACACACACACACACACACACACACACACACAGGGAGGTTACACTTGGCCTCTTTACGCTCCTCCTTCCTAATCTCACTTTGTGCTGTTTAAGGCTTTTAGAAAGAAAAAAAAAACAAAACATAATAATTACCCCTGATCCTGTCCATGTGTTTCTAACTGAGAATTTTGAAAAAAAGAAAGAAAGAAAGGCCTGAAGGGCACGCCAAGCTTAGGTGTAATGCTTGTGTGTCATCATCAAATGGCTCACAAACAAAGCTTGGTCTTGTTCCCGCCCCCTTTGTTTAGGCCACACCCCTCGGGTGTCTTTTAGTCTATTTTTTTTTTGTTCAATTGTGTTTTGAACTGAGGTTTCCTCAGCTATGTGTAAATTACAACACAGTGTTCACAAGTTGTTACGTTGTTTCATTGGGTGTGGCTTGAGCACTGATGATGTCACACGTGGGCGTGTACTGTCTATCCATCCATTAAGTTCAAGGGGTCACAATACAGGGTCACAGGGGCCTGAAGCCTTTCCCAGGAGACTAAGGCCATGTCCACGTGTCCACGTTTTCTGTGGTGTTGTGCAGACACGGGGAAACAGAGATTTTGCCTTGTTGTAACATCACCTTGTATGCCGATTAGGGCTGGTCCGAATACCATTTTTTGAGCTTCGAGTATTCGGTAGTGATCAACATCGAATATTCGAAGCTTCGGTG
>JAOTRS010000027.1:12360621-12373833 GCA_028565755.1 Dinotopterus cunningtoni | reverse complement strand
GAGGTTGAACTAATAGTTATGAGAATTTTAATTCTGATCTGAGAAACGCACCAAAGCGACTGAGAAAAACTGTAATACTGTATTAAACCAAGAAAATACTTTTTATATATATTATGTAACATATTATATATTATACAAGTATAAAATAATAAAATAAAATAAAAAAACATGACTACGTTCCACATTTTCATTACTTCCCGTGAAACTTAGGGACAGGATATGAACATTTACTTCATGAGCGCGGTTTATCTACTTTGAATTTTTTTCTTTATTAGTATAGGAAAAAAGGTTTTTAAAAATGTAAAATTTGCACAAGACATTTCTACAGGTTTATGATAATGAAACAATATATTTTAATCGGTGGCGTGGTGGTTAGCCAGACGGCCTCGCACCTTGCGGGTCGAGGGTTCGATTCCCATCGCGTCAGGTCTGTCTGTGTGTGTCCATGTGAGTTTGCGTGCTGCTCGGTGGGTTTCCTCCGGGTACTCTGATTTTCTCCCACAATCCAAAGACATGCAGATTTGTCTAGTTCCAAATTTTCCATTGTGTGTGTGTGTGTGTGTATGTGTGTAAGTGCATGATAGTTGTATTACCACAGCGTAAAATGTATTACTACCTTATGACATGTTGCTAAAGCAATTTTTCTGACCAAAATCATTTCCACCTGCAAAACAGTAACGACTTGTTATATGGTTCATGTAAAATGATGTGAGAAAAAACCAGCTGATCTTAAACCAGCTCAGATGTGTAATGGGGTTTGTACAGGTGTCCGAGTGAAACACTTTACTCTGTTGCGCAGGAGTTTAACCCGGAAGAGTTTTATCACCTGCTGGAGGCAGCGGAGGATCACGCCAAAGAGGGACACCTGATGAAGACCGACATCCCGCGCTACATCATTAACCAGCTCGGTCTCACACGAGACCCACTGGAGGGTGAGATACATGAGATACAGTACACACACACACACACACACACACACACACACACACACACACACACACACAGGCGAAGTGCAAGTGTAATAGAAGTTGAGAGGCAGAGTGACAGATGAAACCCGAGAAATGAAAAAACTCATAATTCTGCATTGAGAGAGAGAGAGATGTGTGTGTGTGCAGGTGACGAAGGTAGTGATGTATAACAAAACACTGTAAATTAATATACGCGCAAATGTACTAGATCATTTTGACACTTGTGCCAGAGAGATTGAACACTCCTTACAGAAGGAGTGAGTTTCTGAACAGTGTAAACACTTTGATCAGTGTCAGCTTTTCAGCAAATGAAGGTGATTTCGTGGTTTTTACTGATCTGAAACAAGGTGTCGAGGGGGAAGCGGTACAAGAGCTTAATTGGATTATGATCTCGAGGCACGCTGTACTGAGGCACACCGAGGCAGGAGTATTTGTCTAACGTGATTATCTGTGTCTGTTTTGTGTCTTGGGGTCGTCTTATCTGTTTGGCTCTTTGTCTTGGTCTTTGCTTCTTCTTCCATCTTTTTTTCTGTATTTCTGTTCTACAGTGGCTGAGAAGTGCAAAACAAAATAACAAATCCAGACACTAAATAAAAAAAAGAAAACAAAATAACAAAACTGGAAACAAAATAACAAATCTAAAAACTAAATAACAAAACTGGAAACAAAATAACAAAATCTGAAACAAAATGACGAAATCAGAAACAAAATAACAAATCCGAAAACAAACTAACACATCCGAAAACAAACTAACAAATTCGAAAACAAAATAACAAAACTGGAAATAAAATAACAAAACCGAAAACAAAATAAAAAATCTAAAAAAAAAAATGAAAAAACTAAAAACTAAATAACAAATCTGAAAACAAAATAACAAAACCGAAAACAAACTAACAAATCTAAAAACAAAATAACAAAACAGAAAACAAAATAAAATCTGAAGCACAATAACAAATCCGAAAACAAAATAACAAATCCGGAAAAAAAATAAATAACCGGAAACAAAATAACCAATTTGAAAACAAAATAACTAATCCGGAAACTAAATAACAAATCCGAAAACAAAATAACAAAACAGAAAACAAAATAAAATCGGAAACAAAATAACATCTAAAAAACAAAATAAATCAGAAAACCCAACAACAAATCCAGAAACAAAATATGAAATCAGAGAACACAGGGACAATTCAGACAAACCGGAAACGGTAAGTATAGTTTGCAAATGAAATTCTTATTGCTGACTGGATGAGACATCTGTAACTCAGGATATACAAGAAGTAAAGCAGCCTCGGGGCATTTAAATGTCCTATCAGCGATAAGAAACAACTGCCCGGAAAAGGTACAGTAGGTGTAATTTACAATTAAAATTATTTCAAAAACTAAAACTTTAATTTGCAAACTGTATCTTCCTTTTCTGGTTTGTCTGAATTGTCGTTGTGTTTTCTGATGTTATATTGTTTTTTTAGTTTTGTGACTTCACAGCCACCATACTATTCCATAGATTAATCTTTAAAACTTCTAATCTCTTTAAAACTCCTATTATTCTCCCTTCCCTCCACCCCTTCTGGTTGTTCCTCAGGGCAGCATGAGACACTTTGAGAAAAGTGCCCTCTTCTACATACCTGAGCTCTCAGATACCCAGGATTCTCCAGTGTCACTGGGACTGACAAGGAGGAAAGAAAGTCTCTCCCTTCCTCAGTGAGAGCATGGCTCCTTTTTCCGCGATAGAAAGAACTAAAAACCAGACACATCTGATTTTCTATAGTTAGTGCTGCTCTGGGTAGAGTTAGGGAAGGTTGGTGGACGAGGAGGAGGAGGAGATCAGGTCACTCTTGAGTTTACATCCTCAAGAGTTTCGATGCAACATGTTTGTTCACGAGCTGGTTGTTTCCTCTTCTTGTAGACATGGTGAACCTGGACAGCTACGACAGCGAGGGACCACACACACCTGAGACCGACGACTCAGCGGAGGTGAGACGGGTGCAGATTGAATCTGATCAATGGTCGCGCGCCAGTTAGTAATAAGCCAAAACTGGTATCTGTTTGTGTCCGCGTTATTGTTATGAAAGCCTGTTACATAAGCTCTTCAGCTGGTCGGATCGCTCCTGACTGTGCAGTCGCTTACAGTACAAGTGTGTAACGAACACGAGTTATGTGCGAGTGCGTGTGGGTGAGCTTATAATGAGGGTTATGTTGTAGTTCGCTCACTGTAAATTCCTCTGCTGGGTTCATTCTGCAGGGAAAGATGAAGGCCATGAAGCCACCCTGTGAATCAGACTTTCAGACCATCAAGTTGATTAGCAACGGAGCCTATGGGTGAGTGTGCACACACACACACACACACACACACACACACAAACACAAACCAGACGCACTTCTCCGTCTGTCTGAGACATTTTGATATTCTTTACTTTTGTGCTGCAGTCATAATTAGGCAGGTTGGAGTTTGATTTAGGGGTCCAAGCACCAGGTAGTATCATTAAAACAGTTGTCAAGGATATGCCATGCTTTCAACAGAAACAAAACATAGAATTATTTCAAGTCATGCAGTGAGCATGCTGTGCTTTTGTCTAATTTCTGTTATTAAAAGTTATTATAGGAGTGCGAGAATCCCTAGTACAAGGTACGTATAATAATATTGCAATATGGCTTTAAAAAACTTACTGAATATCGTAATGTATACAAAATAACAACCGGCACTGCATCCAGTGGCTCGGGTTCGATTCCCACCCAATGCCCAAACCCCAGCCACTGGACGAGGTGCTGGTTCCAAGCCCGGATAAAATGGGAGGGTTGCACCTGGCATAAAACAACATTTAAATTAAAAATGTAATATTCAAACAGGACTGAAAGGTGCAGGACAGTAACTTGGCTGAATTTGGACTTGCGCAATGTTCGTAAGATAACTTTGTAAAGTTACAGTAGTAGTTGTGGTCTTTGTGTTGATTGTACACAACATTAACAGGCAAACAGGTTTCAACCTTAAATTTAAACATGATGAGAAAAATGAAAAAGAATGCAAAAATTTTTTATACCCAGTCTGCTACCTTTTACTACAAATTACTCCAAAGATTTCAATCAATCAATCAATCAAATTTATTTATAAAGCACATTTAAAACAACTTCCGCTGACCAAAGTGCTGTACAAGTATAGAACAATGAGTCAGCAGGTACTATACAGTGTATTTACTTAATATTCATCCCTCACTATTACAAACCACAAGACAGAAATCCATAGGATAAAATAAAATAAAAAATAATAATAATAGTAATAAGTGAAATAAAACTAGCTTAATAAATCAAATGGAATAAAATGCACATGAAAACAGATGTGTTTTAAGCATGGTTTTAAAATGATTAAGATTCTGGGCGGCTCTCAACTGCAAAGGGAGGCTGTTCCACAGGCTTTAATTGAATATAAATACATTTTTCAGAATGAACAGACAGAAAGGGACAGGTTCCCAGCCAATACACCACAACCAGATGACCGAGGTTGCCCAAGTCTGTGCACTGTTAGTGCCAGCTCCGGGAAGAAAAAATGTGAAAAAACAAAACATGGAGCGAATCACTCACTCGCTCATCGTTTATACCGCTTCCTCCAGGGCCTGGAGCCTTTCCCGGGAGACCTACGGCACGAGGCAGGGTACACCCTGGTGCCAATCTGTTGCAGGGCACACACACACTCACACGCTCATCACACACTACGGAGTGTGTGTACGCAGTACTCGGAGGAAACCCACCAAGCACATGCAAACTCCATGCACACAGACCCCTAGGCAGGAATCGAACCCAGACCCTGGTGGTGCAACGTGACAGTGCTAACCAGTGGAGCGAATCAAATATGCAGAAAAACCCTGCTGTGGCAACCCCTAACAGGAGCAGCCAAAAGAAGAAAAAGAAAAATATTCTGAATGAACATATATTTAGTAACTGCCTGGTTACGGTCACAGTGGTTCAAATTAGCCTACAAATTATTATTTTTTTTTTTTGGAAAGCAGACCCAAACATATTTGTACAACTTGTGTGAGCAGGTTAGTGCAATTGATTATTCAGCTTTTTCATTGGTGATTCAATTAATTGAATCATTGAGTCAATTTTTCAGTTCAGAATCAATTAAAACTTTTTACTTTGTTTTTACTTTTAGGTTTTGCTGTAAATATCATTCATACCTTCTGCAAAAATGTATTTTTTTTGCAAGAATATCGCCTCTTCTTCTTTTGAGTTTTTGGGTAGTTGATGGAACACTGCCACCTATTGGACTGGAGTCACCTATTGGACTGGAGTCTTTGTCTGAGACTTGACTTTTAAACAATATTTCAATGCTTATTAAATACTTGTTGTAGTTTTTGACACTTTAAAACCTGTAGGAAATAAATTAGACACGAACTTTAGTTAAATTGAATCAGGTTGAAAATCGCAGTGCTCAAACAAAAATCGAATGGAATCAAATTGACAATCTGCCTGTGATTTCCAGCTCTGGTTTTGAAGTTCTGGACTTGAGCGATTGACCTGAAAGGTCAGAGCCAGAATGTACCTTTCTACATCTGGGATCTTTTCCAGTAATTCTTGTGTTTCAGGGGGACATAGTGGGGGGAAAAAAACAACAACACTTTCAGGTTTACGCAACATGCTCCTTAGGTTTCAGTTCAAATAAGAATATTTGGAGATACAGCTACTGGAATTGCGTGACAATCCAATATATGATGTAATTTGTTGTATCATACAGCCATATTTGTATACTTTTGCTTTTTCTCTCTCTGTCTCTCTCTCTGTCTCTCTGTCTCTGTCTCTCTGCAGGGCAGTGTATCTGGTGAGGCACAGAGAAACTCGGCAGCGATTCGCCATGAAGAAAATCAACAAGCAGAACCTGATCCTGAGAAACCAGATCCAGCAGGCGTTTGTAGAGAGAGACATCCTGACCTTTGCTGAAAACCCGTTCGTCGTCAGCATGTTCTGTTCGTTCGAGACTCGCAGACACCTCTGCATGGTCATGGAGTATGTGGAGGGTAAGACAAACACACGCCTCTCTGTTGCTCGGGTTCCTGGAGGTTGTGAAGGTTGTGTAATTATGCCGCGCCGTGTGTATTCCGCTTCGAGGCGACGCTGAGATTATTTTCTCCGAGTCGAACCTGAAGGAGACAGGCTTTGTGCAGCAGCGTGCCATGCTTCGCTCTCTGCAACCTCAAGCTTTCGCTCTCTCTTTCTTTCTCTCAGTCCGCAGGGTGTTATGATGACTCGTCAGTGTGTACAGTGACACACTGCGGCTTAAAAATCTGCTCTGCTGTGTGTGACAGACAGACCAACATGGCTGAGCTCGTTCCTGTTAGTAACCGATCACTCCAGCATCAGCTCAGTGCTTATCTGCTTATAAAGAAAGTGCTGCTTATTGCACCTTCAAGTAAAAATAGCCAGAGAATGGGTTTTAATTTAATTGATTCCCAGTGCCTGAGTAGGCATTAGTGTTATATTCTTATCCCGCAACTGCTCATGCACTATAGTGACCTTTTTATTTAGTGACTGCACAGCAGATAGGACTGTGTCTTCTGCTAAATGTAGCTCCTTTCTCACTTTGTTTACTAGGTGGAGACTGTGCCACCCTGCTAAAGAACATTGGCGCGTTACCAGTGGAAATGGCTCGGATGTACTTCGCTGAGACAGTCCTGGCGCTGGAGTACATCCACAACTACGGCATCGTACACCGAGACCTCAAGCCAGACAAGTGAGTGAGCTCCCTCTACTGGACAGGAGGTTTTAGTCAAAACACTTTAAACACTCACATAAATCAGGAGTTAAATTCTCCTGTCTGTTCTTTGCTTTACTAAATTATATACAGCTCAAGTTCTTTATTGTTTATATCTTTATACTAAAAAAATAATGTGTTACAACATTAACAATATAAAAACAGTAAATACAAGTAAAACAAATATAAGTAAAAGCCACACCTCCTTTATTAGGACTAACACAAATAGAGGCCACACCTCTTTTATTAGGACTAACACAAATAGAGTCCACACCGCCTTTATTAGGACTAACACAAATAGAGGCCACACCTCTTTTATTGGGGCTAACACAAATAGAGGCCACACCTCCTTTATTAGGACTAACACAAATAGAGGCCACACCTCCTTTATTATGACTAACACAAATAGAGGCCACACCTCCTTTATTAGGACTAACACAAATAGAGGCCACACCTCCTTTATTAGGGCTTATACTAATATAAGCCATGTCTCCTTCTTTAGGACTAATAGAAATAGAGGACACACTTCCTGTATTAGGACTAATATAAATGGAAGCCACGCCTCCTTTATTAGGACTAATACAAATAGAGGCCACACCTTCCTTATTAAGAATAATACAAATAAAAGCCACACCCCCTTCATTAGGACTAATACAAATAGAGGCCACACCTCCTTTATTAGGACTAATACAAAAAGAGGCCACACCTTCCTTATTGAGAATAATACAAATAGAGGCCACACCTCCTTTATTAAAACTAATACAAATAGAGGCCACACCTTCCTTATTGAGAATAATACAAATAGAGGCCTCCTTCTTTGGCAGTGTCTCACATAGAAGCCACCCCATCTGGCCATCACATGTAACAACCACACCTCCTTAATTAAGACTGATATGCACACTCCCTTTATAAGGACTGAGACATATTAAGATCATGCTTCCTTCATTGTGACTGGAGTACATAGGATTAGGGTTATGGTTAGGTCATGTTCAAGTGACTTTTATTTGACTCTAAGATGGACATGTATGGCACGCATGCAGACACCGATACATCTTTGCTCGTACGATCTGCGCTAAAACACGTCATGAGTTTGCGCGGCCGATCATTTATTTAAAACAATAGATGCAATTTTAGTATAAACATGCTTGGGGTTTTGCCCTGGAGGATGGCAGGCAGGTAGTCGGCTAAATTTGTTGCTGTCCAGAAGAAGGAAGAAATCCCCGCGCTGCAGGTGCTGACTAATGACGTCAGTAAGCACCTCATCCAAGCGCAGAGGCTAAAAGGTCGAATCTCATTCAAGTCACATGACCGCATTTCGGATATGTGTTTGAACTAGGACCTCATACGAAAGTGACTCTAATTTGTTTCATTAAAGAGCCCTAAAAAAATCTAATCTGTTTTATGTTAAGGTAAAAAAAATCTGAATTTGTGACTTCAGACTGGTAACGGGACAGGCACACGCCATTAGAGACACACATCCTTCATTGAAAAAGACACAAATAAAGCCACACCTCCTTCATAAGGACCACCATGCATAAAGTCCACGGTACACGTAAAGTTTGTCTTCTACACTGAAACCGACTCACATATAGGCCACATGTCCTTCTTTAGGACGCCTGTACCTGTTCCTACAGGTGATCACTCTCTTATTATGATTGATTTTCATATGTGTATGTGTCTTCAGTCTGTTGATTACATCGATGGGCCACATTAAACTGACTGACTTCGGCCTCTCTAAGATGGGTCTCATGAGCCTCACCACAAACCTTTACGAGGGCCACATCGAGAAAGACGCTCGCGAGTTCCTGGACAAACAGGTATGAGACGGTCATGAGTCAATCCTGTTTAAACTGTTCACGGTAATGCTAAAAGATTGTATGATAATAATCACCAAACTCTATTAGAACACAGTAAGTGTAAGTAAGGGGTGTGCTTTTCGGAATAGAACAGTATGGAAGACAACACTGCGAGTGACTTCATTTTCTTGTGGGTAGGTCTGTGGGACCCCGGAGTACATCGCCCCGGAGGTGATCCTGCGGCAGGGTTATGGGAAACCTGTGGACTGGTGGGCTTTGGGAATTATCCTCTATGAGTTCCTGGTAGGATGTGTGCCTTTCTTTGGGGACACACCTGAGGAGTTATTCGGCCAGGTGATCTCAGGTGAGTAGAGGTGTGTATCTCCTTCCAAAGATGAGGTCACCAACAATAAAACGGATATAGCTTATTAATAAGAAAAAAAAATGTTTATTTAAAAAATGTATCTCGCAATCTCATGGTGATAGAAGTAGCACTTGTTTTCTACTTCCTTTATGTCATTGGAAACTGAATCACGCCCCCTGCCCAGACATGTCAAATGCTTGCTCTGAAACATTTAGTGCTATATAAAAACAACAGCACTAAATATAGCTGCGAGTTTGCTACCAAGAGCAGCAATTTTGCCAACTCTCACAAAAAAAAATCCAGAAAAACAAACAACAAACAAGTAGTTTATTAGTTCATTTTTCTTCATGTATAAATAGCAGATAAGGAGCTGTGCCAGATATAGCATGTGCTAGGTTTCTCACTAGAGGTGTGTGTGTTTGTGTGTGTGTTTGTGTGTAGACGACATTGCTTGGCCCGAGGGAGATGAAGCGTTGCCTAGCGACGCCCAGAACCTGATTTCCACCTTGTTGCAGACCAACCCGCTGGTGCGATTAGGAACAGGTAGGCCCAACTTGTCTCAAGGGGTGGATGATGTGAAGATGGATGGACATATGAGTGATGGATAGTATAATGCTATGAAATGTGATGATGAATGAATGAAAGAGACATGACAGAGATTCTGTGGTAGATGCTATGCTGCATCAATACATGAATGAAAGGATGGAAGAAAGGGTGGATGAATGGATGGGGAGGTGATGGATGAAAGAATTAACAATATGGATATGATGGATGTAAGGATGAAGGATATAAATGGATGGATTGGTGTGGTTTAGGATAAATGGAAGGATGGATAATGTGATGATGGATGGATAAGGTAGTTAAATGGGTGATAAGATGGATAGATGGGTTGATGGATGGATGGGAGCAATTTTAGAAGTTGTTTCAGACAAATCTTTTAAATGATGTAAATGCAACTGTAGGTTAAGACATGGGTGAATGGACGATAATGGATGGATGGGGAAAAGGAAGGGAGAAGGATATACACTGATCGGCCATAACATTATGACAACCGCCTAATACTGAGTAGGTCCCCCTTCTGCAACCAAAAACCGCATTCATTGTGTGTTCATACACCTTTCTATTTGAGCTACTGTAGCTCTTCCGGTCTGCAGTGGTCAGGACATACCAAAAAAAATCCAAGGAAGGTCAACCGGTGAACTGGCAACAGAGTCATGGGCTGCCAAGGCTCACTGATGCACATGGGGAGTGAAGGCTGGCCCGTGTAGTCCAATATAAGAGCTACTGTAGCTCAAATTGCTGAAAAGACTAATGCTGGTCTCCATAGAAAGGTGTCACACACATAGTGAACACACAGTGCATCAATGTTATGGTGGCCAGAAGGAAGGAACTACTCAATATTAGGTGAATATTAGGCCATAATGTTATGACTAATCAGACTATTCTAATGTTTTTTTATGAATGCGTGGAGGGGGAATATGATAAATGGATAGATGGATGATATGTTGATGGATGGTTAGATGGTTAGATAAATGTAAATATAGGTAATTTGATGGAGGATATGTTTGGATTCCATGATGAATGCATAGAGGTGATAGGCATATGATAAATGGACGGATGGATGGTATGATGATAAATAGATGATTGGATGGATGGAAGAACGTTTGTAAGTTGTTCTGGCTAAGGGAATTTGTAAAATCCTATACATGGAAGTTTGGGTAAATTGATGGATGGAGGATAGATGAATTGAAGATGGATATATAGATGGATGGGTGGCTGGAGGATTAATGGATATATGGATGAATGGATGATGTCTTAGTGAGTGGGTTGATGGATTTCTGAATGGATGGATGGATGGATGTATATGGGTGGATAAAATAACTTGTAAGTTCTGGATAAGGATAATTTGTCGAAAGGTGTAAATTTAAATATAGGTATGTTAGTGGCTGGATGGAGGATGGATAGGTTGGGTGGGTTTAGTGAGGAGTCAGGGTGTAGATGAATAAATGGATAGATGGATGGGTGGGTGGATGGACAGATGAATGGATGCTGTATAGGTGAGTGGGTTGATGGATTTCTAGATGGATGGATGGATGGATGAATGTACTGTATATGGGTGGATAAAATAACTTGTAAGTTCTGCATAAGGGAATTTGTTAAAAGTTGATGTAGATGGATGGATGGTTAATATGACAGATCAGTAGATGGGGATGGATCTTTAGAAGAATGACAATAAGTGGAATAATGACAGCAATGATAATCACATTCATTACAGATGTTCACATATTTGACTCTTTCCTCATCACCAGGAGGAGCATACGAGGTGAAGCAGCACTCATTCTTTGCCGATCTGGACTGGAACAGTCTGCTGAGG
The DNA here is from genome assembly GCA_028565755.1 of Dinotopterus cunningtoni. Classification (NCBI taxonomy): domain Eukaryota; kingdom Metazoa; phylum Chordata; class Actinopteri; order Siluriformes; family Clariidae; genus Dinotopterus; species Dinotopterus cunningtoni. The sequence continues at coordinate 12,362,591 of JAOTRS010000027.1, read as the reverse complement.
CAGAAGGCGGAGTTCATCCCTCACCTAGAGTCGGAGGAGGACACCAGCTACTTTGACAGTGAGTCTCCTGATGGTTACAAAAAAAGAAAGGTTGTTGAGGTAACAATGTTTATGTCTGCTGTACAGCGACAGGAATGAACTAGGTTAAGGGTTTATTTTCCCAATTCATTATCAATCTATTATTCCCCTTTCATCACATCAAGCCCTCTATTTTTCTGTTTTCCTGTCTTTCTCAGCCCGTTCTGAGCGTTACCGGCACGTTAACTCGTACGACGAGGACGACACGAACGACGACGAGCCGGTGGAGATCAGACAGTTCTCCTCTTGCTCTCCACGCTTCAGCAAGGTCAGCGCCACCCTGTCGCTTTTAATCTCCTCTCATCCTCTGTCTCGCTCTCGTCCTCTGACTCACAACACTCTCATGTCTTTCTTGCCCTGCACATATTTCTTCGCAAATATCACAAAGAAGGTGAGATGACAAAAGGATGGCTTGGGAATATCTCTCGTTTTCTCGCCGCTTTTTGCTTTTCTGTCCCGTCCAGTCATTTATCCTCCCGCTCTCTTTTCTCCCTCTGTTTTTTTTCTTCAATCTTACCATGCCACTTTTATCTCCTCTTTCACCTCGACGTCTCCCCTGCCTTGCTAATTCTCTCGCTCTAAATGCGAAGAGGTTCTTATGAGACAACTAGAGTGAAAGGGCTGTAATTAAGAGAGCTCATGGAGAGCGCACACACTTTCTCTGTCTTGCTCAAACAGCGCTAAGCATACTCTGTATACAGCTTAGTCCACGTGGAAAAAAGCATATATAAAATAGAGAAGTACCGTAGATCAGCATCTTGGTGCGATGTGAAATCAGTGAAACCCACTCCTACTCAGGTCACATGACCCCATTTCTGTAAGTATATACTTTGGCAAAGAAGGAGGAGTTTATTTACCGCTACAGTGTTGCAATCCTGAGTCAATTGCATAATGAAACATTTTTATAGAAAAAAAAAAACTTCTTATTATAAGTATATCCCTTCATTCCTTAAATATCACATTTTCTACACTACAAGATTACTGTAATTTATTAGGCGGCACGGTGGTGTGGTGGTTAGCAATGTCGCCTTGCACCTCCAGGATCCGGGTTCGATTCCTGGCCAAGTTTGATTCCCCCCCTCAGTGTGCATGGAGTTTGCATGTTCTCCTGGTGCTTGGAGGGTTTCCTCCAAGTATTCCAGTTTTCTCCCACAGTCCAAAGATTAGGCTAATTGGCATTTCCAAATTGCCTGTAGTGTGAGTGTGTGTCTTGTGATGGTTTGGCACCCTGTTCAAGGTGTACCCTGCCTCGTGCTCTAAGTCTAATGGGATAGGCTCTAGGCCCCCCACGACCCTGAAGCGATATACTGTATCTGTAATTAAGCAATATCACACAAACACCATTTGCTGGAATTGTCACACAGCCGACGACGGACATTTAATGTAATTAACAGGGGTCAAAGTAGTTTTAAATTCTTACCCGTACTATGTAGCCAAAAGGCGAGGAGAATAAAACATGGAAGTGTTGGACAGTCCAGTAAATCTCACAAATTTCTCTTTATATTTCCACTTATTCCGCTTTAGAGTATCAGCTGACTTTCGAGGTCTAAGATTGAATCCTAAATAGAGTTAAATGAAAAGCTAGTACGCTATGGAGAGTGTACAATCTCTTCCCACCAAACATTGGTCCATGTCTCCGGCCAAAAACAGTTGTGATAGGACACTGTTAATTTGTAAAGATTTCTCAATTAAGGCATTAATAATTAAGTAATGCCCTTGATCAGGGGTTGTAGTCATTGTTGGGCGAAGTTTACTTTACTTTACTTGAGTACAAGATAACACCCTAGATAACATATTACTACAGTAGGCTGCAACTAACGATTATTTTAATAATCAATTAATCTGTCGATAATTTCTTTTTTGATTAGTCGATGAATCTGATTTTTTTTAAA
>JAOTRS010000027.1:12339284-12360521 GCA_028565755.1 Dinotopterus cunningtoni | reverse complement strand
TGCAATCAGTTTGTTTCTATTCTATCCTCGGCCTTGTCTCAATTCAGCAGGCAAGTTTTAAAGTTTCCACAGTCTACGGACACACAGCTATCTTGAAGCTCTTCTTCACAACCTACACATACACACAGTGATGATGCTCTCTCTCTCTCTCTGTCACCCACCTAAAAGGATAAAAAAAAAAAACATTCAGTCATAGAAACATACTGTACACATACAAGCAAATTCACACTCAAAGAATGTACACTCACACAATCTTGTATAGTCTTTTACGTTTATTCATTCAGCTTCTATACTGCTTATCCTGTATACAGGGTTGCGGGGGGCCTGGAGCCTAACCCAGGAGACTTAGGGCATGAGGCGTGGTACATCCTTGACAGGGTTCCAATCCGTCACAGGGCACGCACACACATACACACACACAATAGGCAATTTGGGAACAGCAATTAACCTAAACTGCATGACTTTGGACTGTGGGAGAAAACCGAAGTACCCTGAGGAAACCCACCAAGCACGGGGAGTACATGCAAACTCGAGGTGCGAGGCCACGGTCCTAACCACTATGCCGCTGTGCCTCCTTTATTTTGCATTCTCTGACTGCAATTTAAAAAATTATTCTATTCAGGTGACTCAATCACAATCACATGCGTGTATTTATGTTTAAATGACTGACCGTACAGATCCGTTTACAGATCGGGTTATATTTGTGTTTGTATGTGTGCACAGGGAGTACATCCTTGTCAGGATGTACTCCCTGTGCACGCATACCTGTACATGTAATCTGGGTGGTTGTCATAATCATCGTCGTCTATACTGCTTTATCCTGTATTCATGGTCACGGGGGGCCTGGAGCCTATCCCAGGAGACTTAGGGCACGAGGCAGGGTACACCTCAGACGGGGTGCCATTCTATCGCAGGGCACACACATACACACGTACACACTCACAGACTCATTCTCACACTACGAGCAATTTGAGAATGCCAATTAGCATAATCTGCATATCTTTGGACTGTGGGAGGAAACCGGTGTACCAGGAAGAAACCCACCAAGCACGAGGAGAACATGCAAACTCCATGCACATAGAGAGAGACGGGAATCGAGCCCAGCCCTGGAAGTGCAAGGCGACAGTGCTAACCATTACCCTTCACTCACTACAACATGTCTCTGTGCAATCTGAACCTTGGCCCCATGGCACTGCTGCCTGGATGCCCTTTAAGAAGTGGAGCAGGACTAAAATAACCTGAGCTCAAATTCAAATGCACCAGCCAACTGGAAATGGATACACAGCTCTATTTTAAGCTTAGCTCTGCAGTGCCATGAACTTATATACGTGTAAATTGCAGTGGCCATGCAATCATGGTTTAATGCTTCAAATCTGCCTCATAACATGAAAAAATGTTGCCTTCCTAAAGAAAACAATAGCATGATGCACGCGCGCGTGATGCGCCATGCGGCAGCGCGTTGATTGACAGCTCGCCAGCCAATCAGAGTTCAGATCGGGGATTTTAAGGCGGGAGCTCCTGCAAGAACAAGCGGTTTTCAGCTAGCGTGTCCTCAGCAAACGGAGGTACATTTTATATGTATTTATATATCTTAGCAATTATAGGTGAAATGCATTTAAAGACGGTTGAAAACATAAACCTGTGTGGAAAAAACGGTGTTTAAATAATACTAAGCGTATATATCGTAACGGTTTGCATACCGTCCAACGATTCACTGAATCAATTCCGATTCACTTGTATAAATGTTTAAAAAATGAAAATAAAACTTGGAGTTTTTCCGATGTGCTATTACATAGTTCTTTGTGTGAACGAGAATCGAGTCGTCTTTAATTCGTAAAGAACAATGTACAGCCTTATTCTGGCTAACAGATAAGTGAACCGACTCTTTTTGAATGATTCATTTACGCGAACCGATCAGGCGATTCGATTCTCGAGCTGGAAGAAGAAAACTAATTTCTCAAATCTTTGGCACTGGTGCTCTTTCTTTTTTGGTTTTACCCTCGTATATGTACCATTTAATGAGTTAGTATAATAAATATGTTTTATTATAAATATGTTTGCTTTGTATGAAATTTATTCTCTTATTATAATAGATTTACTTTCTCATTGTAAAGAAATGTGAGTGGATAAAAAAATGCTGTATAACAAACTGACTAATTGATTTTATTTATTTATTTATTTTATTTCCCCCAAAATTTATATTAAATGAGTAGGAGTGTATGTTAAAATGAAGAGAAATTCTTAAATAAAGTCACTATAGCAAATACAATGTATTGTATACACACTGAAATAATTGAACACTATTGAATAATTTAAATAATTAGTGTCTGACAGGACTGAGCTTGAGTACACGCCCATCTTTGGCAGACACTAATGAATATTAATGAGTATGCGAATGAACAGTCACGTGACAAGGTGTCAAAACAAATAAGATATCGGAAACCCCGACAAATGAAGATTTTTCTTGGCAGGTTTCATAAAAAGCATTTTTTTTCATTTATTTTTATTTTTTTTGCGAGTTGGCTCTGTGTCGGCCATGATGGTTGTTTTGAAGAAAATTCTAATGTAATATTAGGTCACGTGATCTCAGTGCCATGGAAGGGAGGTTGGGCCTAATTAGCATAATAAAATAAATACAGGCTGCACCAAACAACTTTCAAAAAAGAAAAAATGAAACAAAAAAAATTATAGATAGATGTGCAAAGCCAAGACAATAACAATATCACTTGTCATTTTTATGGATATTCTTCTTATTCATTGTGTATTTGTATAGTCTGAATCAATCTTCAAGGGTTATTATTACTTCCTTGTACAAGGCAGCACGGTGGCTTAGTGGTTGGCACTGTCGCCTTGCACCTCTGGGTTTGATTCCCCTCTCTGGGTCTGTGTCCATGGAGTTTCATGTTCTACCCCGTGCTTGGTGGGTTTCCTCCTGATACTCCGGTCTCCTCCTACAGTCCAAAGACATGCAGATTAGGGTAATTGGCATTCTAAAATTGCCCGTAGTGTGTTAATGAGCGTGTTTAATGTGTTAGCGTGTTTAATGTGTGCCCTGCATTGAATTGGCACCCCGCATAGGTTGTACCCCACCTCATGCCCTCCAGGCCCCCTATATACTGGATAAAGTGGTATAGACGATGAGTGAGTGAGACGACTTCCTTATACAAACTATAGTCCTAGTTCGCATGTTGTCACTGATGCTACTGTTAAATATAATAGGTCAAAAATATTAATAAATAAACGATTAACTGTGTTAATTATTGAAAAAAACCCCCACATATTTTCAGGTAATTATAATACACAGGACAGACTTGTATGAGATATTTGTGCAGCACTGACAACTAAGGCAAAACTCTTGAAAAATCTTTTTTGGGTGGTTCAGCAGCTCTCCGTTTTCCTTTTCAGACAGTTGGCAGAAATTTATAAACAGATCTACCAGGGATCCAAAACTTTTAAGCACTATATTTATTGCAAATAATTCTCTCTCTCTCTCTTCCTCTCTCTCTCTCGCGCTCTCTTTTTCTTTCTCTCTCTTTAATACTCACTTCTTGATGTCTGCTTCGAGAGTTGAATCAGATGATTCAAGTAGCAGAATCTGATTCACCAGACGACCCACCCGAACGTGTAAAGCGAGACGTAACTCGAACTACCGTCAAGAGTCATGCGTGTGCAGATGGTGCCATGTTTAAGCACTAGTAACATCTGCCTCATTTTCGCTGTGGCTTCAAAGGACAAATTCAATTAATATGATTCATCACAAGCTTCTATATTAATTAACCTCCAGGATTCTCATTGACTGAGGTGTGATTTTACAACATCTGCTAAGAACCGGGTAGAAATGGATCACTTGATACTACAATAACCTTTTATTTCTTTGTGGATGTCTTCCTTGTTTCAGGTGCTTTGGAGAGAGACAAAGAGAGAGAGAGAGAGATGATCCATCTGTGATAAGCATAAGAACAAGCAAAAGAAGCTGAAGGAACTTCTGATTCTTCTCCAAACTCCACCTGCTTCTCTCGGAATAGCAGAGATGATTCTCTGAGCCGAACTGTTTACTGAAAGCTCTTCTTCTTCCTTTTTTTTCTTAAGGCTTCTGCAGCATTTTTTTTCCTTCAGATCATTCCTTATCTCAGCGGTGGGAATCATGGGGGCTACCGGTTATGGCTATTACCGCATGGTCATTTTTGCCTCAATGTTCATGGGGTACTTGCTGTACTACTTTAACCGGAAGACATTCTCCTTTTTGATGCCGTCAGTCATGGCGGAGATCGAGCTGGATAAGGAGGAACTCGGTGAGTCTCGATAGCTCTAGTTGTAGCCGTGGAGCGCTTCCACATTTTGTCAAACGATTTGTCAGAAGGTGTGCTGGTGATCATGTGATTAACTTTTTTTGCTGTTTGACTGTCTCAGGTCTGATCACGAGCAGTCAGACTCTGGCATACGCCATCAGTAAGTTCATCAGTGGGGTGCTGTCGGATCAGATCAGTGCCCGCTGGCTCTTCTCCTCCGGCCTCCTCATCGTCGGGGGCATCAACGTTCTCTTCGCTCAGTCCTCATCCGTCACGGCTTTCACATTCCTCTGGTTTGTGAACGGCCTCGGCCAGGGATTTGGTTGGCCACCGTGCGGCAAAGTGCTGCGCAAGGTGAGGTTCTCACTAATTGTACGGTCTGGACAGAACCAGAACTAAACCAAGGCATTATTCCACAGCTCAAAACCATTTAATATAATTAGATCTTATCCCTGGACGGTTGACATTACACTAGGTCACCGTCCACCTGTTGTTCAGAGTCAGCACACTACAGCTTAAGTTGTAGTTTAGAACATGTACAGATCACATGACATCTACTATATGCAGCCACAGCATTTATCTTTATTATTTGTAAAGAATTTTGCATAAACTGTAGACTACATAGATTTTCACCCCTTTAATATTATGTGCTGTTTTGCATACATCCATGACATGCTGTGTAGAAATTCAGGGGGCAAATACTTATGCAAAGCACTGTATGTATGTAAGGGTAGAGTATAAATAGGCTTCTGGAATGTCTTGGGTTTCAAAGAGGGCTATTCACACACACACACACATACACACACACACACACACACACACACACACACACTGCTGAGAAATGTGTTGAACCCCATAACCATATAAAGCTCCACAGAGATTTCGGTTTAGTAGTAAAATAACCGTGTCTGGGTTTAAATACAACAAGAAATATAAACTCTCCAGAGCTGAGTTTTAGTCAGACTTGGATGACCACAGCGACACTCGGCGAGTTCTCAGTAAAGAGTAACTTCTGCTTGAAAGATATCCCAACGTCTCCTGGTCTCTACTTCGACAAAGGAAAAAAAAGTTCCCAACAATGGTTATCTGCCATCTTCAAGGACTGTTTTTTCCCTTTGAGAGCCGTCTGATAATAAATAAACGATAAGCATTTGTATAAATGTTTTTATACTTATTTTTCATACTTGCCAAAAAGTAAAAAAGATCAATTTTAGTCTGTCTATTCTTCCTTTCTGTGGTCTTTTGAGATAATACAACTTAAACACAACAATAACAAAAAAATCTTTTTTAAGAAATCTGTAGTTTCAAAATAAAAAAATAATATAATAATTTCTAAATAAATAAATAAATGGACACAGTTATTTCCTGTTATATTCCTTGTACATAAAAATGTGTGAAATCTTTTTTATGTGAATACAGTACTGTTTACATATATTAACTATAATTAGTACTATAGTAAATATTATATGTACATGTATATTTTTATATATGTAGTTATACCAGTAATAATAGTAACTCTAGAACATTCTTCCAGTGTTTTTTTCCCTTCACAGTGGTTCGAGCCGTCCCAGTTTGGCACATGGTGGGCCGTTCTGTGCTGCAGCATGAACCTGGCTGGGAGTTTGGGTCCCATCATCACCACACTGCTGGCTGCGTACTACAGCTGGAGGAGCATCATCTGCGGCTCCGGGGTGATCTGCATGTCCTTCGCTTTTATTTGTCTGCTGCTGGTGAAGAACGAGCCCAGAGACGTGGGCCTGCCCAGCATCGAGCCCGGGACCAAGAAGGGCAAAGGCAGGAAAGGAAGTAAGGTCTCCGTAGTGGGATTCTGATAACTGCACCTTATTGTGCTTTAATGAAGTAAAATGTTGTATAATATTAATAATAAAAATAATAATTTACTCTTTCTATGTACGTTTATTGATTTTATTAAAAAAAGTTTCCTGCCTTAACCCGCTCTGTCTCTCTTTGCTCCCTAAAGCCCCGAATGATGAGAGCACCTTTAAGGAGTTTGTGCTCTCTCCATACCTGTGGGTGTTGTCTTTCGGTTATCTGGTGGTGTTCGGTGTGAAGATCGCGTGCACCGACTGGGGGCAGCTGTTTCTCATGCAGGAGAAAGGCCAGTCCGTCATGATGGGTACGATGCAGCACCATGGACCAAAAAAAAATTTTCCAGCGACATTTCACAACCACAATCCAACATTAACTGTTCACATAGTAGAGTTTACTGTATATAACAACTATATACTGTACAGAAATATTCACATAGTAGGTCTGTATAGTAACTATATACAGAAATATTCACATATCAATATTATATAGTAACTATATACAGTAATGTTTACGTAGTAAAAGGTTTGCAGTCATGTGTAAAAATTTGTACCAAGATGAACAACAACAACATAGAACAAATAAACAACATTTTTTTCAAGCTGACAAAGAGAGGCCACAAACTTTTACACATGACTGTATTTCTCATTAGAAAGACATTAACCTTGACTTGAGAAATTTAATTAGCTATAATCGGATATAAAGTCGTGCCCTCGCTTCTTTCTTGCAGGCAGTTCGTATATGAGTGCCCTGGAGGTCGGCGGGTTTGTGGGGAGCATCGCAGCAGGCTTCATCTCTGACAAAGCTGTTGCCCGGGTGTGTGTGCGTGTTTGTGTGTGTGTGTGTGTGTGTGTTCATTTTGTGTTTTCTTTTCACTAGAGCCCAATCTGTAATGGCTCAACAGCGTAAACTTATCAAAATGTTTTCATTGTGGTTTAAACAGCAAGGACTGGGTACACATGGCAACCCTCGGCATACGCTTCTCATAACCATGATGGCGGGCATGGCTGTGTCCATGTATCTCTTCCGAGTCACCATCACTCCAGATGTTACAGAAGTATGGCATCTGCATTGCAATTTATTTTATATTTTAGGAGAATTTAAAGTTCTTAAAACTTAAATCTTTATATATTATTACTAGTATGATAGAAACCTTATTATTTTCTTTCTTTCTTTCTCTCTGTCTTTGCTTGTTTGTGATTTATGTTTATCTCTGTATGTTGTATGTTAATTAATGAATCCTGTATCTCCTGTTTCTTTCAGGAAGCTCCTCTCTGGGCTGTTGCTCTTCATCCAGTCTCTGTCCTCACTGGGTTGTCTGAGAAAGAGGTTTCTTATTTAATATCATTTAATCTCTTATTTAATATTATTTATTTAGCCTGTACATCAAATTTGATGCAATCTATTGAAGCCACTGATTCAACATGATATAGAATTGTACGGAACCCAATATGCTGTATGAGAGGCCACGCCCCCTTCAGCCATAGTAGCCAGTTTATAAAGAGTTGTTTTTTAAAAAATTAAACACCTGTCTTTTCTTCCACCTAGCTCTGGATATTAACTCTCGGTGCTGCTTTCGGATTCTCGTCCTACGGACCGATCGCACTGTTTGGAGTGATCGCTAGCGAAAGCGCCCCTTCGAATTTCTGCGGGACATCGCATGCAATCGTCGCGCTTATGGCAAACGGTATGTCTTGCATCCAGTTGACAAATTTGAATAAATATACAGTAACAACATGGCATCAGAGCCGATACAGTAATAGCACAATAAACAGTATCGATGTCAGAAGTGTTAGAGTAAGAGGTAAGAGTCGATATTTATAACTTTTTTATATTTTTTTTAATCCTGTAAATCACCAAGAAAGTCAAAAATGACCTGAATGCCATCTTTAGAATGTGAATACAGTACTGTGCTAAAATTGTTTTTTGCAAACTTTTAAAAGTTGTACAGGGAAGTTAATGAAACAAAGTCAGAAGCTGGTAGGGACAGGAATCACCATGAACCAGCTGATACGATATTATAATAGGGCTGCAACTAACGATTATTTTAGTAATCGGTTAATCTGACGATTTTTTTTTAATCCGATTAATCGATGAATCGGATAAAAAGCAATAAATGCTTTTCTAACTTAGTAGTTTTGTCCTGTTTTCAGTCCAAATATCTAAAAAATCTTAAATAAAGATACATTTACTAGACACATGAAATAGCATAAAAAACTTGTCTTGTTTTCTGAAAAAACACCTCAAAATTAAGTGATTGTTTGCTTAAAACAAGCAAAATTATCTGCCAATGGGGTAAGAAAAATAATCTCAATAAGATATAATCTCAAGCAGAAGTTTTAAGCATCACTTAATTTTCTCATGCCATTTTTCTTGTCTAGTAATCTTGATTTAAGATTTTTTTTTAGATATTTGGACTGGAAACGAGACAAAATTACTAAGTAAGAAAAGCTTTTTTTGCAGTGTAGCTATACATGACAACAGATTGAAAAATGAATGGTCCAAAAAAGGCGAGTGAATAAAATCGTGTCTTGCAATGCAAAGTAACTATACCATCCCTGCTTTACTACAGTTATTAATGAGCTAACGCTAACTTGTCATGCTTGTCAAGCTGGATAACAAGTAAACACCAGCACCAGGGACATTACGTTCCTCACTTCAAAACAGAACAAAGGTAGGATTCTGTGACTTCCCCTGCTGTTGAACTCCCTTCCTCCTCATCAAACACTCCAACATGTTTGTGTTTCAGGTGCTGGATCATTGCCGTGGTGCTCCCATGCCATGCCATGTCGCTTTTGCATATTTTGCAGTTAACACACTTTTTGTTTATTTAGTGTGAAATGCTCCCTTGGATGACTTGGGTCGCACGGATTTCTCTGCCTCCGCCATGTATTTTTCCTCTACCTCCGCTCGTTTTTAAAAAAATTTTTTGCTCCGCCCTGTCTATGAGGCACGGTGCGCGAGAGAGACCGAGTGTGTTCACTCCGCTCTGCGCTCAACTAAAGTTTTTTTTTTTAATAATCAAATGTATCCACGTTGCGCGAAACAACGAATCGATTATGAAATTCGTTGCCAACTCTTTTAGTAATCGATTTTTATCGATTTAATCGATTCGTTGTTGCAGCCCTACCTACATTACTTGATAAAAAGTAGAAGTCATCTATTTGACTATCTAGTTCTACTTGATTAGTGGTACAAAAGTACTTAAGTACTTAAGTATCAAATTTACTGAGCCATAGTCTTCATTTCTGACATGAATCACCTGACACATGATTACAAAATGCAATTATACAGAATAGTCACCAGGTGGCGATATTATCACTTCAAATACTACACAGCACTGTAGTTAGGTAACTTAATATATGTAGTGGAGAACAAAGTACATATATTTTTGTAGGATGTAGTGGAGTACGTAAAAAGTATGAAAAAAAAAAAAAATGCTAAAGTACAGATAAATTAAATATGAACTTAAGTACAGTAATAAAGTAAATTTACTTGGTTAACTTCCACCTCTGAGGGTAGTTAGCTTTGTAGCTATATATATATATATATATAGCTACAAAGCTAATATATATATAAGGCGTTTCGGGAATGGCTTCAAGCAATTATTAAAGAAAGAAAGTGTTGTTTAAGACGACATACCGTTGTCAGATGCGTGTTCTTCCTGAAAGTGTGTCTGTGACTGGTTGTGAATGTGGATTTTTTCAGGCAGCTGCTCTCTCCTCAGTACTGCGGACCGTACAGACCTACTTTCACCCACGCTGAGACACACAGTTAGTGTAATTATCGGTTATTAGAACACCTGCAACGGCAAGTGATACATATACAGTAATTAAACGTCCCAGTGCTGTTGCTGTCTATTATCACCACTCATGGAAAGGCTCTCGTCCAATCAGATTATTCAGTCGGAACTAAGTGTTGTATAATATATAATTAGGAGAGGTTGGATGCTTGTAGGATTTATATGGAATTACCAAACGTTTTGCACTGATGCACACACCTGGTCCTCACACTGCCTGCGTTTAAAGCAGAAATGCTAGCACAAAATATAACACTGATTATATGAACTACATGCTGCAATCTGCATGCTGCTTGAGCTCAGGCCTACAACAGCTATAAGTTTTACCCTGGTTGCTAGAGCACACTCCCACACACTTTGACACACACACACTTGCACACACACACACACACTCACACACTTGCGCTGTAGCAAACATTCGTATCTTCAAGTTGCTCTTAATGTAAAAGCACATTTGCACACCACTCCAGATGCACTTATATTACACGAAAAAAAAAAGAACTATAAGGATAAAGAGGTTTGCGTGGCACGCCTCGAACTTAGTGCAGCAAATGTTTGAAAAAAATGAAGCATGCTGTAACTGAAAACAAAACCATCAACACACAAAGCACTGCCTTCCTGCCTTCTAAAGAAATGCAGACATTTTAAAGTTTGTGTAGGCTTTAGGTAATGTTCTTACTCAGAAAGTTAGCAACAGGTGACTTTCATTTTCGATGAAACTTAGGTGTGACACGGTAAAGCAGCAACTCCACAATTGACTCCACGGTACTGGTTTTGAGTCATCAGAGCAGTCCATATGGTCTGAATTGTACAGGTTCCCATTAACAGTGCTCGTTCTCACCTGCAATTTGTCTGGCAGTATATGTAAGTATTACAGCTAGCTTTTCTACTGAGAAAGCCTAGCATGTAAGATGTCAATCAAACAGAAAAATTACAGAGTTAGGGTATAGGTTATACATTGTGGCCAAACCCACATATAGTGCTGTTTGAGTAACTACGAGAAGGTATTAAACAGTTTCAAGATTCAGTCGCTTTCACCATCTGTCCTCCCTTAGACACCTTAAAACCTGGCAGTATAATTCGCTAATGACGGTCTGGCCCCTGGGGACGAATTCTAGATGCACAATGCCGTGAATGTCGAAAAACACGATGATGTAATCCTCAACATGAAGGACAGCTCATCCACGGCACACTGATGGAGTTTTTGGCAAACTTCAACACAATGTTCCTTCTGCTCCTGGGTCAGCAGCCTCGGGACAAACAACATGGCGCATGTTCAAATCACACATGAGGATTGCCTGGACTGGTCTGTATGAAACACTGACAACGGCAGCAGTGTTGTGGATTGTTCTCCAACAACCCTCATGCACAAGTTGCCAAATAGTTTTCAGGGGTTGAGATCGTTGAAGATCTTCCCGATAATTTGTCCCCTTGAGTTATGTTCTCCCACTCTTTATGTGCATGTTCCACTCAGAATACCCCAAATGACTCATTGCAGCATCACTGTAAATTTGGTTTGGCAGATTTGCCCAGTTTCATGAACACAGAATTCATGGTTGATCCTAAAGTTAAAAGGAGGTATGAACTGATGGAGTCTGAGCTGCTATGGGTTCTTTTTCAGGTGTACAGCAGCATGGAGCACCTGTCACAGCTGGAGCAGAAAGCAACAGTGGTGACCCGGCGAGAGCATAAAGGACGTCGCGAAGACAAAATGGCTAAGAGAGAGAGCCTCGGCAGCTTCAGCAAGAGCTGGAGGACAGGGTCACCAGAGATGTAAGTGCTGGTGCGAGTGTGTGGCTGCATGTTTAAACCAGTATGAAGTAGCCAGCATTGCCTACTGTGCTAACTCTAAATTCAGATCACTTTGCATGGAGTTGAACATTCCTGATTATACATGGCATGCCTATTTGTAGGAAGCGTCTGTCGTGTTCTGAGTCTCTGTATATGGAAGGAGATTCCAGTCCTCCACTAGGCGCCAGACGACGCTTTTCTGCGTTGATGGACACGCACCGTTTCGCCTCGCCTCTAGAGGGCGATGGAGAGACGCAGCCTCAACAAAGTGGGTCTAAAAGCAGGGGGTCATCACTAGAGGGTACCACTGCACCATCATCACCCAGTGCTAGTGAACCTATCACGTCAGTAAAGGAGGCGCCAGGAGTGAGTGTGGGAGGTGAGGACAGGGAAAGTGTCTATACTGTCGTAATTAATGTTCTGGTATAGTTACTATAATGATGTATTGTATATATGGGTATATTGTTTATGATTATTTAAGTCTTATCTTTTTGCAGATAAGCCAAAAAAACTCTGTGAGGTATCAGCACCACAACCCATTCCATCAGCCACAGGTGCAGCAGCAGTACCGGTTTTCCGCGACGCTGTTGTCATGGGGGAATCCCCCAGCCAGAGGGCCACCAATGACCTGGTTCTAAGGCGAGCACGCCACCAGCAGCTCACTGGAGACAGTGAGAAACGAACCACACGTCCTGGCAACAAAGTCATCAAATCTGCCTCAGCTACTGCGCTGTCTGTCATTATTCCATCAGGTAAATTATTCATCAATGAACTTATGAATGAATATTTATTGGTAATTTATTGTATGATTTCTTGATCCACTGGTATAATCTGCTTTTTTCTTACCCGTATAGTCGAGCAGCATGCTAGCTCACCTCTGGCTAGCCCAATGTCTCCTCGCTCAGTCTCGTCCAACCCATCTTCACGAGACTCATCCCCAAGCCGAGACTACGGCCCTACGGTTAGCGTACTCCGCTCACCCATCACTATCCAGCGCTCTGGCAAAAAGTACGGCTTTACACTGCGGGCCATCCGCGTCTACATGGGGGACAGTGATGTTTACAGTGTCCATCACATGATCTGGGTAAGACGGATGTATGAAATAGGTGCACTATTAGTTGAACTATTCTTTTTCCAGTTAAGTTTTGGACAATTCCCACCTGGGCGGCATCTTTTTCAGCTGTTGCTTATGCAATAAACAGCCCTTACTGCCTTTTTCTGTAGGCATCAGCTAATCAGTAACCATTTAAATTGTGCAGTGTTTCTTGCTTATGTCTTCATTTAGTTTCCTTGCGGTGTTTTGTTTTGATTTTTGTACATTCTTAGCACGTAGAAGAAGGCGGTCCGGCTCAGGAGGCAGGAATGTGTGCAGGCGACCTCATCACACATGTCAATGGAGAATCTGTGCATGGATTGGTTCATACAGAAGTGGTGGAGCTTATTCTAAAGGTAAGGATGGTGTTATTTAATTAATACTTGTTATTATTGGTAAAATATATGGTAAAATATAAGAGTTCCTTAATCCAATCAGATATTTTTCTACAAAATAACTAATAAGCATCTGCAGAAACAGCAAATGGGCATAACAGCTACTTGGGTAGACTCCATGTTTCTCATGTATTTCTTTCTATGACTTTAGAGTGGCAATAAGGTGACTGTCACCACCACGCCCTTCGAGAACACATCGATCAAAGTGGGTCCTGCTCGCAGATCCAGCTACAAATCCAAGATGGCCAGACGCAGTAAAAGAACAGTCAAAGAGGGACAGGAAAGGTAACAAAATATCTAAAATATAATAGATAATACAGACCCAAATTAAACGGTATCATAATTAAAATATTGTTACTTTTCTCTCATTCTTTTGCTCTGCAGTAAGAAACGAAGTTCTCTGTTCCGCCAGATAACCAAGCAGTCGAATCTTCTGCACACTAGCCGTAGTCTATCATCTTTAAACCGCTCTTTGTCCTCTAGTGAGAGTTTGCCCGGCTCTCCTACACATAGTCTGTCTGCCCGGTCACCCACTCAAAGCTACCGCTCCAGTCCTGACTCCTCTTACCTAGGTGAGTATGTTACATAGCTAAAACAAGTCAAATAACCTTTGGGGACTTGCTTTTAGATGACCAGATGTAATATCATCCTGTTTGCAGGTGCCTCTTCTCAGAGCAGCTCTCCAGCCTCAAGCACACCAAATTCCCCTGCTGCCTCCCAGCACATGCGTCCTAGCTCTCTCCATGGCCTATCCCCCAAACTGCACCGTCAGTACCGCTCAGCCCGGTGCAAATCCGCTGGCAACATCCCTCTGTCCCCTCTTGCACATACGCCATCACCGACACAGTCTTCACCTCCGTCCTTGTCGGGTCACACAGTTGGAAGTTCCAATATGACCCAGAGCTTCCCTGTCAAGCTTCACTCATCTCCTCCTATTACAAGACCGAGGCCCAAGAGTGCCGAACCACCCCGGTCTCCCCTTCTCAAACGGGTGCAGTCAGCAGAGAAGCTCGGGTCACCTTTATCTTCTTCTTCATCTTCCACTGACAAGAAAGGCGGAATTGGGGCAATGAGAAAGCACAGTCTGGAAGTTGGCCATTCGGATTATCGTAAGGAGGGCTTCCATTGTGAGCTGGGGCTTCAAAGCTTGTTGGAAACAGAAGGGGAGAATCTGGCGTCGACCTCTGCAACAACCCCATCACCTACCCGGCCAACAATTCCATCACCCATGGAGACAGGTGTTTTTAAGCCAGTAAGGAAACTGGGTAGGCAGGAGTCCCCACTGAGTAGAGATGCTTTGCTTGCTGGAAGAGTAAAGGAAAAGGACAATGGCAGGGTAAAATCTGGTGATTTAACCCTGGCAAGTGACAGTAAACTGGCAATTGTCTTGGAGAAGTCACAACCTGCTACTGAGGCTCAGCAAGATACCATGAGCAAAAAAGTCCCAGAAGAGATATCAAGTCACATAAGATCTCTCATTGTTGACGTGGCTCAGCGATCACCATCCATACCAAGAGATACAAGCCTAGCCAAACTTGAAACTAACCAGCCTGTTGTGACCAAACCTTCACCTGTTGCACCAGAGTCTAAACTTAGTGTAGCGCCATTAATTCCATCACCTCTGACGTCTACTCCAAAAACCACAGAACTTACTCCAAGTGTTACTGTAGGAGGTAAGCATCAAATTTGTGACACCAAGTCTCCAAGCATGATTGTCCAAACCCAGACACCAGGGACTGCCAAAGCTCACCAGAGTTCTTTCAGTCTTGTCAAGGACTTGCAAGTAAAAGAGTCTGAAAAGAAAGCAGAAATTAAAGAAATGAAACTAGAGACAGGAAAGACTGTTGCGCCTGTTAAGTCTAGTGGGCCATGCAGTGGCCCTGTAAAGGCATCTCCACTTCCTGACAAAGTCCCAGTGACAACCACAGAAGTACCCAGAGTTATCAAGGGACCATCAAATGGAGACACACTAAAAAAGTCAGGATCAGAGACCCATAGTAGGACTTCAGTGAGATCTGGCTTACCTCCTTCCAAGGGGGTTGTTTCACCCTTCCCACCCCAGGTCCAATCTCCTGCTCTGGGCAAGCTACGACAAGACAAGGGCCTTACTCCAGTCAACTGCTACCGAGGCACCTTGGACTGGGAAGACAAGTGTCTCTTGGAGGTTGTTGAGGAGCATTCTCCTTCTCCTACACCATCTCCTACTGGAGCCACTCCTAGCCTGTCAAAATCACCTCTCCAACCTGTAGTAACTCAATCCTTATCACCTGGTGACAAAAGTGGCTCAACTAGTGTGTCGAAAATTGGGCAAGAAGCAGCCAAAGTGTTAATCCAGGGGGTTGCAAAGGACAAGGAAGCTGTTAAATCAGCAGAGCAAACCAAGGCTGTTGCACAAGGAAAGACAGAGGTTTCAGCTGGGAGTAGCCCAAACGTGAAAGTAGCAGCACGAAGCCCTACCGGCACAATACCACAGAAAAAGAATGAGAGCACGAAGAATGGCTTGTGATGTTTCAGCACAGTCTGCTTTTGCCTTTATTGCAGATTTAGCACTTAAACACATCAGGACAAAAATATTAAGATCAAGCAAGAGATGAGACAAAACATTTGTGCAGAAGTTCTTCTAATAACAGTTTTATTTACTGTATATAAGAAAAAATAGTAGATGTATTACAGTTATGTGTGTTGAGAATGATGAGTGTTGCTTGATTGGCAAGGTGAAAAAGAAAGTGCAAAGTGCTTTAACAGATCAAATAATGCTGAAGTCCGTAAATGCAGATACGTTGCTTACGAAAAATGATTTGTTCCTGAGACATTCACTAAACAAACAACACTGCAATGATCTTACCATTGGTTATACTTATGAAAGAGTTATTTCTCTTGAGTTAGATGCCTCTGTGTGTGATTAGCATGCCGTCCAGTGATTATGCAGCTAGCGCTCAAACTGCCTGTGGCTTCTTCTTAAGCTGTGTAGGTGGGGATGGGGGGGAGGGCATAAGTGGGACCAAAACATAAAAAATAAAAAAAAACCCTGAAAGATTTCATTTCCGTCAGCCCATAAACCAATAGACAATGATTTAAAAAGGAAAGCCGTGAAGTAAGATGGTTTTGAATTATGATACACTGCATGCAAGTAAGAAGTGTAGCCTTCTTATCAGGTGCCAACAGGAGGCCTGGCATAGTAGCCCAGTGACAGCTTCTTTCATCGCAGCTTAAACAGCGCTGATATAATCGCTGACTGGGGCTCATTATAGTACCCGTTTGTGGGCTTTGTATCCGCTCTGTTAAACAGGTGCCTTTCAGCTGGGTTAGCTAAGATACGTTCACGACTGCGCTGTCAGAACGGATAAAGAGGAAAGGTCCTAATGAAAAAAGCAACGTTTTGCACTTTTGGAAATGTATTTAGCAAAGCGTGTAGACGAGCAACATGGTTAAACACACGATTTCAGTTCCCATTTATAGTCAAGGACGTTTTTGCTTGAAGTATTGTAACACATTTCAATATGTTATAGAAATCATTTAGCAAAAAAAAATAAAAAATGCAAGCACCTTTCATGTCAAAACCCACACCTTGGTGGATAAGGTAAACTCTATTATCACAATTAATTTTATGATTAAGATTTAGTATGATATCTACTTTTAACCTGAGACATTCCCAATATAATAGAAAAAAAGATGACAGGTAAAATATGCAGAAATGGTATGTTTTTGTTGTTTATTTACTAGAGCTAAGATGTATAGATCTATACCGATAATGTTTGGGCATAAAATACAGAGTTCAATTTATAATTGTTCATGTATTATACAATAAGTATCCCAGTTGAGCTAGCAGTGTTGTTTCCCTTGGGGTCTCTCTTTGTGTTTTGTGTGGTCTTAGTATAAAGAGGCCTGAACGCTAACACATTTAGTTTATAACATAATTTTTGTCATTATTCTGGTGAATTTTCTTAAATACTGTATGCAGCCATTTTAAAAATTCCTTTACTTCTCCAGAATGGCACAGTAACAGTGTAAGTTGGAGTACACTGACATCTGGTGGCTAAACAGCACATTGTCATTATCATGATGCTTGCATTTTGTTTGATTTGTTTTGGATTTGTTTGATGTAGAGCCCTCTGGTGCCTGGAAGGTGAACTACAAGTGCAATGAATGCGTACAAGTTATTTTTTTCATTACTCCACAGGGAATTGGAGACTCAGTGGTAGGTTTTTTCATGTGCCATGCAAAAGGCCTGGGTTCAATTCCCACTCAATGCCCAAACCCCAACCACAGGATGCAGTGCAGGTCCCAAACCCGGATAAAATGGGAGGGTTGCACCAGGACGGGCATTTAGTATTTAAAAAAAAAAAAAGAAACCTGTGTTGTGCAGATCAGATGGTCAGCTGTTGCAGCCGAAAGACCAACAACAACTTTAAATCAACTCCACCTTGTTTGTTGTAGGTCTGCATCATGGTTTTGCCTTAGAAAGAAAATGATATGACTGAGCAGAAAAAGAAAAGATGAGGAAGAAACTAGAGATATCATTTGCATAACAAAGGTTGAAATCAGTTGATCGTTTTAGATTCATTAATCAAAGAAAAACTGCACCTTTAAGAGTGATGACGTAGGAGCCACTGGTTTCAGTTTACTAATTATATTAATCATGTGCACAGTCATCTGAGCGTCTGCTTCCTGATTGGGGTATTGATTGTGAATTTCTGATGTCCTGTAGCCTGATTACTCGACTGATGTATTTTAGGTAGACAGCTGTGTATTGATTTATGGATTTTTAGGGATGAAGTCCAATAAGGCAGTTTGTATGTGTGTGTGTGTATTGAGCCTGTCAGGGGAAGAGTGCTAATAAGCAGGATGCTCTTTCTTTTGTCATAATTCCTCTCTGTTTGGAATGAAGTTGATGGAAGGAAGGAGTTTTCAGTGATTTTTCCATCGTTCTTATGTATACTGAGATAGCAAAGAGCATACTTAAACGGTGCATGGACTTCAGAAAGCATCTCTGTGACAGATAGTAGCTGGAAACACTGTAGGTCCTAATTTGAACAAAATGGATTTCACTTTCAGGCTCAGGGGTTCAAGAAAGGAAAATCCTGACAAATATTAAATGTATGTAGTTTGCACCTTTACAGCAAAATGAAGTAGTGGTTGGTTTGAAAAGTGTGTAAGCGTTTCCATTTTGCACTTGAGTTATGAGGCTTATGATGGAATGGAAGTCAGTGTTTTAATGTGTCAAAGTGAAGAACGACTTTAAAAAATATCTTCATGCTATTTTACTAGATCAAGCACTACAAATATGATCAAGATGAAAGTGCTGTGTGAGAGAGAGAGAGAGAGAGAAAGGTTAGTACAGCAAGAAAAACTACAAGTCAAAAGATTGTTTTTGTGGCATCATAGTTCCAGGTCCTTTAGTTCCTGTTTGAGACTCATCCCAGGGTAATGTCTGGTGGCGCTCCTCTCCCATGTGTCCATGTGGGTTTTTTTTTTTGGGTTTGCTGGTTTCCTCCTTATAATCTGCCAGTAAACTGGACTGGCTAGTGTAAAATGCTCCTGTGATGCATTCAGCATGCATTCTCGCTTAATTCCTCGTTGTCTCCTGGATAGACTACTGATCAGCATAAAGCTGAAAATAAGTGTGCGACTCCAGCAGATTTGTTTGGCCAGGTTTGCTTACCGTGAGGGAATTGTACCCTGCTGCGTGATGGAGAAAAAAAATGTCTGCCACCATAACATTCTTATGTTCAGCAATATACTTTAAAGTCTACGAATACAGAGTCCTAAAGCACATCGACAAATCTGCGTGGCATCACTGACGCGGGTTTGAGGCAGAAACAAACACCGTATCACACAAACAGTAAAGCGGACACCAGAACTTATCAAAAACATCTGTTTCTGTTTACTCGTTGGATTTAAACGCAACTTTCTGGTGACTAGAGCAGAACCTTGAGGGATGCCGTAGGTCCCTATTAATGCTGAATTTCAAACTTCTCTACGCAAAGCCTTAATCATATCCATATCTTTTGATTTTAAAGTCCAGTCATGACTCCATTTCGAAGAGTATTCTCACGTATTCATAGCATTTAAAAATAACAATTTGTTTAATGCTAACTGACACTACGTGATTTGGCATTAGGATGTGAGAACTGTTTGTATTTCTTGTTGATTCAAATCATAAGAAGACCTGTGAAGGTTTTCAGCCACACGGTAAAGCTTGCAGGTCTCTAGACTCCTTACAGCTGGAACTCAAAACTCATGACACATACTATTAAAACACATCTTTAACATAAAACACATGACTGTTACAGTATATCATATCACAAAATTATAAAAATAAAATAAAAAACAACAACATTTTGTAACGGTTTCTGTTCTACTTTGTAGCCAGGTTTTTCTGGTTTCGTATTCCTGATGTAAAATGAAGAATTTGATGAATTACGTTCCGGCTCGTATCAAGTAAACAGCATCGTTTACTCCTGACTCCTGAGACATAATCAGTTTGTGAATTCTCCATGGATTTTTTTTTTGTTGTTTGTTTATTTATTTATTTATACCGCGAATGCACTTTATTTTACGTCAGAGTGAATCTTCTTTTACGCAGAAGTTTGATATGTACTGTATTCATTCACCACGTAGAGAAATGTACACCGAAATGCAAATATTCTCTGTTTTCATGTGAATGTTTTAGAGAGGAAAATAAAGGAACAATCATTTATTATGTACTGATTATTTCATCGTAGGATCAGCTTGTCCCTCACACTGGTACTGTAATTTATTCATTTATTTATTTATCTATCTACAGCACTTTTACTTATGAATTAATCCAGCCTGTTTATGTAACCATTAATAAATTAATATTGATTAGAAGGTATTTTTCATGCATTTAGAATAAACCTGTAGTATTGTATGTCTCATGTTATTAAGCTACTAAAAAACACATACAGTTTTTTTTTGTCTATCGGATGATTCAGCGCTCGGGTGGATCTCTTTCCAGCATTTGATATGAGCAACGATAAAGAGGAGATCATGCTTACTGTGTGTATTAGTTAACTTGCAGCATATATTACATTATTTATGATGAGGTTTAAAGAAAAAAAAACAGCAGAACCTTTTTTGAACATTTTGAGTTTTCGTTCCTAGAACGTTAGGATGTTTAGTTTTTTGGATGTTCTGGAAACCTTTGGACAAGGTTCAGAGTTCAACAACAGTTAAGCTCACTCTCACTCATCTTCTATACCGCTTTATCCTGTATTCAGGGTCGTGGGGACCTAGAGCCTATCCCAGGATGCACGAGGCAGGGTACACCCTGGACAGGGTGCCAATCCATCGCAGGGCACACAGATTCTCACACTACGGCCTAACCTACATGTTTTTGGATTGTGGGAGGAAACCGGAGTTCCCAGAGGAAACCCACCAAGCACGGGGAGAACATGCAAACTCCATGCACACAGAGACGGGAATCGAGCCTGGCCGAGGATCGAACCCGGACCCTGGAGGTGCAAGGCGACAGTGCTAACCACTAAACCACCGTGCCGCCACGGTTAAGCTACTGAAACATAATAAAATTTACTAAAATAAATAAACAAATTAAAAACATAAAACATACAGTAAAATGTTCCTAACCCATAGGTTTACACATTTTACTTACAATTAAATTCTTTAGCAAACAGTTACGTTTGAGCAGCAAACACAATTGAGTTTTTAAATATAGATACATAAACACACATAAACGCAGGCAGACTGATGGATTGACAGACAGACACAGAGAAAGTTATAGATAGATAGATGGATGGAAAGACAGACAAGCAGACAGGCAAAATAACAGACATAGACTGGCAGATGAATGGATGGATACATATAGGGCAGACAGACAGATAGACAGACCAATAAATTGGTGGATAGATGGAAAAACAAATGGATATATAGAGAGACAGATGGATATATAGGCAATCAAATTAATATACAATCAGATAGATAGATAGATAGATAGACAAACTATATATATATATATATATATATATATACTCAGCAAAAAAAGAAACGCCCCTTTTTCAG
>JAOTRS010000027.1:12316892-12327879 GCA_028565755.1 Dinotopterus cunningtoni | reverse complement strand
CAATCGACAGTTCAGGCATTTAAGTGGCACCGAAATTCGCGTTCTGTTTCGGTCCGGTACATACCGGTTATATAGGTTTTCGGTACCCAACCCTAGTTATGAGAATTAATACCTCCCTTTATGTCTTTATATAATCTCCTGATACACTAATGCACTCATCCCAGTGTCTCACTAGTGCTTGGACACCATCAAGGTAGAAAGGTGACATGATCGGGCTGCCTGTCTGATTCACACTGGCCTCTCAGGAACTCCTTTAACATGTGGAAATGGCTTGGAGCGAGGTCAGGACTGTACAAGGGACGTGGCGGTCAATTTTTAAGGATCAGACTCCGAGCCGCCTCGTTCACCTTCTTTAAAAGTTATCACAGTTCAAACGTTTCACTAAGAGTCTCATCAAACGTCAATCACTTTTACGCCTTCATTCACCAGGAATTATATCACACGTCCAGGAACACCCCTCGTATTATTAAAAACTGGGTTTTTCTTTTCGTTCATACGCAAACACTGTTTTATTTCATCGAAAATGGATCTTATGGAAAACTCTTTTCAGGGTGAAGATATTTTGTAAGTTTGTTTTCAATCTTGGTTTGTTGGTGAGGGACCGTTTTTGTTGTGTAATGCACTATATTTGTCTTGTATTTGTTTAATGCTTTTTTTTTTCTCTCTCCCTTTCTGTCTCTCTGTCCTTCAGTCTTTTCACTGTAACTCTCCCCGGAAGATGAACTTTAATCGCATGGACCCCAGCTGCACTCTGGGCTTCTACGCTCACAGTAAAAAAGATTTCGAGTCTCTGTGCTCAGTCGTTAGCGAGGTGAGTCACGTCCCTTACGCCAGGCCTTCAACTGTCCGCGGCTTCGTTCTCAGCTGAACTGTGTCGTAATGAAGGTGGTTTTTCAGCTGTTGCTCTGTTCGTCTCTCACGCTTTCAGGCTTTGTCCGTGTCTAAAGAGCGCTACCCGATCTTCACGTTTGTGGAGGGCAGGGGTCAAGACTACAGCCTGGAGGAGTACAGCGGAGGCAGCGGCGACCCCAGCGCACACATCCTACCCCCTGACACCATGAACAAAAACAGCACTGAGGGCTTCGTGTTCCTGTGAGGACGTGCTGGATGTGGCCTACAGACTGAAACCTGCAGCAGCACGGCCGAGAGACACAACATCATGCACTGCAGTCTCACCTGTATGTGTGTGTGTGTGTGTGGGCGTGATTAGGAAAATTATATAATGTATGGAGGATTTTATTTTTTTAATCTCTCTCTCTCACTCTCTGCCAACTTCCTCTTTCTATCTTTCTTACTTCCTTTTCTCACACTCCCCCACTCCCCCCCCCACTTTGAGGTGTCGATGCGTAATCAGTAACCGCTCTACACTTTTCCTTCACATAGCGCATTTTAGTTCAGTCAAGCAAGTCTAACAAGCCCAGTCCTGTCATTGCGTTACCATGGCGACATCTTCTGGCCAAGTTATAAAACATAATCAGGTGACTAAAAATAATTGAAAACACTAGAACTTTTCTAGAAAGTTTCTGCTCTGGATGTGTTGGCATTTTATAAGGACTAAGGCAGAAATGTTGAGTGAGGAGCCTCCATTCACTTACTTACTGGGGTCTCTGTCTACTTATCTCCCCTACTTACTGGGTTTACTGGGAACTTACCCCCCTTACTTACTGGGTTCACTGGATACTTACCCCCGCCACTTACTGGTTCAGTGGAAACTTACCTCCCTACTTACTGGTTTCACTGCATTCTTACCACCCATTTACTTGGTTCACTGCATACTTAGCCACCCCAAACTTACTGCTTCAGTGGAAACTTACCCCCCTATTTACTGGGTTCATTGGATACTTACCACCTCAATTTACTGGGTTCTCGGTATACTTACTTCCCTTACTTCCTGGGTTCACTGCATACTTACCCCCCCACTCACACACACTGACACTATACTTACTGGGTTTACTTGTGATTTCCCCTCTACCAGGGAACCCAGTAAGTAGGGGGTAAAAGCTTCCCATTCTGAGTGTTTGTCCTTTAAAATTTTTTTTTTTTTTTTAATTATAAAAATCTCTGCTGTACTGTTTGTTGTCTCTGTGAAGAAAAACAGATTTAACGTGTGGTGTGATGGTGAGAACAACCTGGAGCTGAGCTTCTCACTGTAGATCTCGCTTGTTCCTGTTTAACTTATATTTCTTGTGTGAGCTGTTGTATCGTGATCCTTTTTTTTTCTTTTTTTTTTTATCCCAGAATTTTGAATGTAAACAGTGCTGATCTATCCCAGACTCTTATTCTCCACATTTTTTTATATTTCATCATGGGCTCATGGGGTTGTCGTCTGATCAGACGAAACACTGGACTATATATGAACGCACACTGAATTATACTTGTTTTTATTGTAGGACAATAAAATGTCTGTATTCGATATTGTTGAATGTCGTTAAATCTGGAAACGCTACAACCGATTGGGCTGTTCCTGCTGTTTAATTTATGAAGATTGTTATTGTATATGTGTTGCCTGAGTGTACACTGGCTGATGTGCGCCTTTAGTCCTTTTCTCATCAACTGCTTCTATATAAGATCAACTTCTTATTTGTCTTGGTTTTAAATTCATTTTAATCCTGACTAATGCTGGATGGTACCACTACAAGATATCAACATTTCAATATTTCACTCATAATGCATTCTGATTTGCATTTTCAATTATTTTCTGACATTATTGTTAATAAAAACTTCATATATTTGTATATAACTTGTATTTTTTATTATTATTATTATTATTATTATTAATATTGAATGCTGGAAATGAGTGTGGGACTTGCATGTTTTTGGCTGTTATTTTAACTGTAGTAAGTTTAGTGGATTTTTTTTTTTTTTTTTTTTGATGATGATGATTGTGTTTTTAGTTGCAGCGAAGCTTGGACTGTAAAAGTTGTGCCAAGTTGTGTGTGGATCAGATTGACCACTGTGGCAACCCCTTGATGGGAGCAGCCGAAAGACAACATGACTATATTGAGTAGGTTCCCACTTTTGCAACCCAAACATTAATACACTGTGTGTTCTGATGCCTTTCTATGGGAACCATCATTAACCTTTTCAGTAATTTAAGCTATAGTAGCTCTTATATTGGAACAGAGTGCATGGGACAGGCTTCACCCTCTTATGTGCACCAGTGAGCCTTGGCCACCCATGACTCCGCCGGCAGTTCACCGGTTTTTCCTCCCTGGTAGATCCTGACCACTCAGGTTATCGTAATGTTATGGCTCATTGGTGTATATGGAATTGTTATTTTGATTTACTATAGCTGTGGTAAAGAGGGTACTTTTATTTTAAACGTCATATGACTAAAACGGCAGTGAAGAGGTTCAAATTTTATTTGTCACATACACAGTCATACACAGTACAATATGCAGTGAAATGCTTATACGACCGCCTGTGACCTCAAAATTTTTAGAAATAAGAAAGAGCTTAATAAATAGCTTAACTATAAGAAAGTAGAACAAAATATAAAAGTTTTCTAAATTATATAAGAAATATTTATTTATATTAGTTATTTAGTTATTTTTCATCTTGATGTGTTTATTATTACTGTAGTTGCAGTAGGCTTTTATTTTGAAAAGCTCCATGGCTGTAGACACAACTGTAGTAAATACGGCTGTTCATTGGAATTTAGTTAATGCTTTCGGTTTAGCGCAGACAGTCGACTTTTATTGTGAAAAGTTTTCTGGGCGTTGTTGAATGCGGAAGTGGAGTTGGGCGGCGCTTCCGCTTGTGCTGAGGAAAGTTGGGCTGCCAGATCAGGGCGGATTCTCGGGTTTGGATCTGAAGATGGACAGTCAGGGCCGGAAAGTGGTGGTGTGTGATAACGGCACTGGGGTGAGTATCATCTGCGTGTTGGATGCAGGTAGTGTGATTAGTCACTGCGCCATTTTAGCGCTCTCTGTGCACGGAAACGGGAAGTCCGCTCCTCACCTGCCTACAGCGTTGGGTGGCGGTTTGTCGATGCGCACTCGTTTTTCGGCAAGTCCCGCCTCTCGTTCGGGGATTGGCTAGCTGTAATCACATTCTGTTCTCTGATTGGACGGAATCAGTGATTAGATTGCGCTCGGCCAATGACATCGCGTGAAGCGGAATGCGGTTGCGTAGAGAAGTGTCTGAGTGGGTTAGGGCTAGTCAATGGAATGTGAGTGTCAGCAGTGTTGTTATGGGGGGAAGAAATAGGATTTAGCTTTTAATAAATAATACACCATGTGTTTAGGGAGCAAACGCGCGACGTATTGAGGGTTTATTTTACACCCTGTTAAGCAGAAAGTGTGCGTTTTGTTAAGCTAGCATGCTAGCTCATTGATTCTTAGCCACTGCGAATCACATCCTATAAAGAGGCGAATGAAGGTGTGTGAGAGACCTGGGCAGAGGGTGGTGTGTGTGTGGTTTTTATTTTTTTTTTAACACGATTCTTGTTTGACCGTACTTTTGAGGACACCTGCCTTTGACAGCTAGTTAATGCTTCTCTCCAGCTGAATCTAACTCTGCACCTAACCTCAGTACCCAATACAATACATTTATTTTCTATTATTATTATTATTATTATTTGAAATAGCAGTTTTTCTTAAGGGCTCCTGCTAAATGTCAGTGTTAGTTTAAAAAAAACCAAGAATGTTTAAATTAAATATTAAGATGATTAAAAAGAGGAAGAGTTATTTGGGCCCAAGCACTATTTCATTACTATTACTATTGTTCTTCTAAGGATTATAATCCTTTTTTCCAGCATCCAGGGAACTTTTTTTCTGGGGGAATTTTGCTTCATCGGTCATACACACTTGCACGTATATATGCAAAATCCAGTACACGTTTAGATCTCATTGAGCTGAACAGGAAGTCAGTTATTTTTCGTTCTTTGCCAAACACACACAATGTAATTTGATATATTTCTCCTAGGGGATTTATACGATCGCCACCAAACTGGGCCAGTATATTCTCAGGACATTGAAGATGCAAAACGGATTTTTGATATCTCAAACAGTTCAGCCGTGGCAATACATTAAACTTATGCTGAAGATTGGCTAATAACTTCCTAAGTGCCAACACACTGAGTGACATCATAGCATGATTTTTTTTCCAGCATCTGAGGCTTTATGGAGGTCTTAACATGCTTAAAAAGCCTTAAGTTTATGTGGTGAACCTAGGTGGCGATGCCTCAGGTGCTTAGGCACGATCATCATTGCTTGCAACTATATTTGGTTGTTGTGTCCGGGACACTTCAATACACAGTATTGTCCTAACCGAGAGAGACGGACAAACGCACTCGCGCATCAAGTCTAAAGTTCTGTATTTATGATTATTATCTGTTTGGATGCATATATGTCTGTATACAGGCTATAGGATGTTATGAGGGGGTTCTCATCATATTATAAAACTTTACAGTCAGGTCTTCGCAGGTTGATAATGTGTCAACAAGCATTTAAAAACACCCCCCCCCCGCTTCACACACACATGTGCTGCTCATCTCGGACATCAGTTCTCTTCATCTTCAAAACTATTTTTGTTACTCGCACATGTCAGTCATGCTAATCCTTGTGTTTCTTTTTAAAAATTTATTAATAAACCAAATCTGCTCAGATTTTTCTCCGCCTTCCACTTCTAAACCGCCTCAGACATTTTTCCAAAAACAAGCTGAAGTGCTGCGTTCTTGGAACTCCTTAAATGTTTTATTCCTTCTGTACCGCAGTACCCTCGCAACCCTTACAGGTTACGGTTTTAAAAATGTTTAATTTTTGATGAGCAACACTTCGTGCTATTTGCTCAGATGCGACATTAATTGTTATTTCCTGTTCTCACTCACGTCACCACAGCTATAAACAGGTCGTTCCTTCACCAGCTTCAGTTTCTCTCTAACTCTTAAAGTTAACCAAAAAAAAAAGTATTTGAAGAAACATTCACAGAGACCCTCACATTTTTTTTTTTTTTTTGACAAATGAAGTAAAACTTAGACACTTTTATGTGTAACGTGATTTAAAAAATAACACCCAATCTGGCAATCTTGTGTTCTCCCTGTAGTGTGTGTGTGATCTCTTGCCATCTTCTGACAAACACTGTGCTGACACAGGAAACCAGATCGCACTTTTCTAACACTAAGCATGACTCAAATCTAAACTCTGTGCAGACGTGCAGAAGAACATCTGTCTAAAAAAAGAAAAAGGCTGTTAAAAGATTATAATTCTCCCTCAGGCCTTCGGCAGGCTTTACTAACTGGGCTGCAGTTTGGGGCAGGGTTGTGTTTTTATTGTCGGTACCAATAAGAATACAGGTCCGCTATTTTTTTTCTGTGGTTTTTTAAACCTTAAACTGGACATACAGAGATATCCAAGGCTGGGCTTTCAAGGAAATTAAAGCTAAACTTTGTGTGAGAGAACCCTGAGGCTGTGTAGCGTAACACAGTGCAGGAGAAGCCTGTAATCAGGGGCCTGAGGACAGGCAGTGGAAACCTGCTGCCTCAGTGAGAAAAGCCTGAGGTGAGTCGGGGCAGGTAAAGTCATAGGTGTGGCAGGTTACTCCCAAGGCAGGGCTGGAAGGAGTCCAGGGCTGGTCAGGAGAAAATTCAGTCTAGACAGCCTTTTGTTTCTGATGGACAGGAGAACAGGAAGCTGATGTAAGATGTGTGTGTGTGTGTGTGTACTTGTGCTCTATAAATAAGTGTTTATTAAGCATGTAAGAGTCTGTTTTCTGTTGTGTCTAAAAGTAATGATGATAATGAACTGACTCCACCCCCCATCTCTCTCTCTCTCTCTCTCTCTCTCTCTCTCTTTCTCTCTCTCTCTCACTCAGTTTGTGAAGTGTGGATATGCCGGCTCTAATTTCCCTGAGCACATCTTCCCTGCGCTGGTGGGGCGACCCATCATCCGCTCCACAGCCAAAGTGGGCAACATAGAGATCAAGGTAACGGCATACTCACTCACCAGTACTCCTGTGTACTCTCTTGCTGGTACATCTGCATACTCACTCACAAGTAGACCTGCCCATTCATTCACCAGAATAATCCTTTTCCTTCTCAACCCCAGACCTGCCCACTCGTTCGCCAGTATACCCCTGTACCTTCTCACCCCTAGACCTGCCCACTCGTTCGCCAGTATACCCCTGTACCTTCTCACCCCTAGACCTGCCCACTCGTTCGCCAGTATATCCCTGTACCTTCTCAACCCCAGACCTGCCCACTCGTTCGCCAGTATACCCCTGTACCCCTTTCACCCCTAGACCTGCCCACTTGTTTACCAGTATACCCCTGTACTTGCTTACCAGCAGACCTGACAGTAGTTCGACAGGTGTAGTGGTGAACGAGTACCCCTGTATATACCCGGGTACTTGTTCACCACTACACCTGTGCACTCGCTCGTCAGTATACCCCTGTACCTTCTCAACCCCAGACCTGCCCACTCGTTCACCAGTATACCCCTGTACCTTCTCAACCCTAGACCTGCCCACTCGTTCACCAGTATACCCCTGTACCTTCTCAACCACAGACCTGCCCACTCGTTCACCAGTATACCCCTGTACCTTCTCAACACTAGACCTGCCCACTCGTACGCCAGTATACCCCTGTACCTTCTCACCCCTAGACCTGCCCACTTGTTTGCCAGTATACCCCTGTACTGTCTTACCAGCAGACCTGACAGTAGTTCGCACAGGTGTAGTGGTGAACAAGTACCCCTGTATATACCCGGGTAATCGTTCACCACTACACCTGTGCACTTGCTCGTCAGTATACCCCTGTACTCGTTCACCAGTAGACCTACCCACTTGTTTGCCAGTATACCCCTGTACTCACTCACTGGTACACCTGTCCACTTGTTCACCAGTACAACCCACTACTTCCTCACCAGTAGACCTGCCCACTTGATCACAAGTTCCTCTTTGTACTTCCTCACCAGTAGACCTGCCCACTTGATCACAAGTACCTCTCTGTACTTTCTCACCAGTAGACCTGCCCACTTGCCCGCCGATCTACCTGCACACTCACATGCTTGAATGCACTTTTTAGTGACGCATTTACATTGTTGCATAACTGTATACCGCCTCCCTACCTTTATACTTTAACGCCACCTGTGTACTCGCACTCGATTGCTTTTGCCAGTTGATTGCTGAAACTCATACACTTCGTATCTTCATACATGCAGACTGGAACACTTCCATGCTAGAATAGTTACACATTTACATGCCTATATAAGCACAGGATTACATTATTTGCATCTTTTAAATTTTCTCTTACTCCGTCAATCACACACACATACAGGGTCACGTATTTGTGCAGAGGCCGTGCTGTTCAGCATCTGCAGTCTGTGAGCTGCACTTAAAAAAAAAAAAAAAAGGAAATTGACATTATTTTTCTCTCTCTCGCTTCATCTTTGTCGCTCTTCCTGTTTGTGGCTTTGTGTTGAAGGGCGAAGGGTTGACTCTGCAATGCATGCGTTTGTGGGTGGCTAACAAGGTTACTGTTTCTCAGGTTTTAAGAGTGTGTATTTGAGTCTGTGAGAGTTCGAGTGTGTGTGTGTTGGCCACCTTTCCCCTCTCTACCCCTGATGAAGTCATCAATGATTGCGTCAGTGTTCCTCGTCCTACTGTGCTGCAGATGTGAGAGCTAAATAAAGAGAGCTTTACTCACCCTCTCACAGCCGCGACTTTAACATGACGCGTTCCTTTTAAGGCTAATACTGCTAGATTGTGTAACATAGTGTGACCAGAGACAGACTTTAATACATTATTTCTGTCATGGCTTTCTGGAATTATACAAAGAAATGCTAAAATGGCTAACGGTAACAGCAGCCTTTTTTTTTACTTTTTTGCTTACGGCTGTTTAGTCTACGATTTTATTCATCCACTTTGAGGAAGTGAAAGTGACATATCAGTTCAGATCTGTCAGAAGGAGGAAGATGATGACCATGGGATCCAGTCTGGTTTCGCGTTTGCTATTTAAAATAGACACGTGCGTAACTGACAATTAGCATGGTCGGTCAGAACCTAGAGTCTAGACCTGAGCAACTGAAACAACTCCAGATCATAACACTGCCTCCAGAGGCTTGTACAGTGGACACTATGTATGATGGGTGCATCGCTTCATGCTTCCTCCCTTCTTACCCTGACGTTCTTACCCATTGATGTAGAATAGGGTCAGTCTGGACTCATCAGACCACATGACCTTTTGCCATTGCTCCAAAGTCCAATCTTTATTCTCCCTTGCAAACTGAAGCCTTTTTTCCCTGATTAGTCTCACTAATGTGGTACCTTTGCTCATCAACTTCTAACTTCTCAACCTAACTTCTCATCACATCATACTGTATGTGCTGCATACCTCGATACTAGCACATGTTCTCTTATTAACGTACGCACTTGCATACTCCATTAACATGTATACTTCCCATTGCATGATAAACATTCGTAGGGTCTGTAAACAAAAAAGCAGAAATCACTTGCATTTCTTTAAGACGAATTTTCCTTTATAAAGCAGGTCGTTTAATCGTTCCAAGCAGAAAACCGCACTAGCCTGACGCGGCACTGTATTGAAAGGAAAATATTTTGACCTGGACAGGACCTGATGGTAGGGGACGAAGCGAGTGAGCTGCGCTCTATGCTGGAGGTCAACTACCCGATGGAGAACGGCATCGTGCGCAACTGGGACGACATGAAGCACCTGTGGGACTACACCTTCGGCCCCGAGAAGCTCAACATCGACTCGCGCAACTGCAAGATCCTCCTCACCGAGCCGCCGATGAACCCCACCAAGAACCGAGAGAAAATCATAGAGGTATACAGACTCTTCTCGCTGACTTTTGATTCCGTAAAAATGCTTTATTTCTGTGGACGTGATCATAGATGTCTTCGTCACTTTCTGTAGGTGATGTTCGAGACGTACCAGTTTGCCGGAGTTTATATCGCCATCCAGGCTGTGCTCACGCTCTATGCTCAAGGTATCAGGAACAGTCTGAGTATGGGAGTAATGTTGACAGCTGGGAGCTTTAAGCCTAGGGTTAGGGGTCAAAGTCTAAGGCTTTGGGTATATGGTAGGGGGTCACCAAACTTAAAGGGAGCAGTGTAGTTACAGGGGCCTGGGAGGAACCATTCTTCATAATTAATTGAAGGTCAAGATCAGGGAATCAGCTGTGTTTCTTCATGCTTGTAAAGAAACACTGCAGTAATCAAACCAATTCTGCATAAGACTATTCATCTGTGGTACAGGGTATATGCCTAAAGGTTTAAAATATAATGTTATATCTGAAGTTAAGAGTTTAACAATAGATTCGAAGGTTGAATGGATGGTCAGAGGTTAAGTAGTGGGGATAGGATCTAGGTTGTGGTTTAGGTATGGATCCTTTTGCGGTTGAATTGGGGGTTAAATTTAATAGTCTATGTTCATGTTTGAGGTTTAAGGTTAGATATAAAGGTTGGAGTTGAGGGTTAGATCTAAACTTTGGGTTTAGGGTTACAGTAGATCTGAAGGTTTAGGTGTAGGGTTAGATCTGAAGGTTGGGTTTTAGTATTAGACCCATCCTTGGGTTTTTGGGGTTTTGATCAGAGCTGAAGGTTTGGATTTAAGATCAGAGTGGAAGTTTGGGTTCAGGATCAGAGCTGAAGGTTTGGGTTCAGGATCAGAGCTGAATGTTTGGGTTCAGGATTTGAGCTGAAGGTTTGGTTTTTAGGATTCAAGCTGAAGGTTTGGGTTCAGGATCAGAGCTGAAGGTTTGGGTTTAAGATCAGAGTGGAACTTTGAGTTCAGGATCAGAGCTGAAGGTCTGGGTTCAGGATCAGAGCTGAAGGTCTGGGTTCAAGATCAGAGCTGAAGGATTGGGTTTAAGATCAGAGTGGAAGTTTGGGTTCAGGATCAGAGCTGAAGGTTTGGGTTCAGGATCAGAGCTGAAGGTCTGGGTTCAGGATCAGAGCTGAAGGTCTGGGTTCAGGGTCAGAGCTGAAGGTCTGGGTTCAGGGTCAGAGCTGAAGGTCTGGGTTCAGG
>JAOTRS010000027.1:12288266-12302693 GCA_028565755.1 Dinotopterus cunningtoni | reverse complement strand
TGTGTGTGTGTGTGTGTGTGTGTATTTGCTCAGCACGGGTGTAAGTGGGTCATAAATTAGAATAATAAAAGATAACAATTCCCACAACGCCCGAGTCACACACACGTTCTGTCCACAAGCCCTCAGCAAGAGCGAGATAAAGAGCAGCGATAAGCAATGAAAAGAGTTTTAGCTGATAGGCCGTGTTGGACCCGCGGGAGCCGAAAGCTATCGGTTTTGTGTGCTAATCAATAGTGTGTGCTTTACTGTAGTGTGTTTAAGCAAAGAGTGTGCCAAAGAAGTGCTGTTGGATTCTCGGATGCTGATTTATTTTCTACGCCAACGGCCCTTCCTGTTGTAAATTAAGCACAGGTGTATATTAATGCGCTCACATGAATATGGTGTTGCTTATTAAACAGATTAAAAAGCATGTTATTTGGCAAAGGAAAAAAAAAAGATATGTAAGTAAATGTTTATGTGTTGTATGTGGAATGAGTCTCCAGTTTCAGAGCTTTGTTTTTGGCTTGTGTGTAAACTACCATTTATAGCAGGCTGTAACGGAAGTGACACAGGAAAGAACATGATTTGCATCACACCGGCCTTTTTTTTTGTCCTACATTTTTTTGCCACTTACATGCTGAATAACAGAGCTGATTACAGGAGTTAATGTTAAGCTCTGGAAGTGCTCGCTTAGCCAAAAGGAAGGTGTTTAAATCCATGCTAATGCTATTAGCCAGGGACTTTGATCCAATTTTCCATGCGATATAAACAACCGATGACCTTATTGAATACTGTGTAGAAAGCATATAGATTTTGACAGCAATAAGTCTGACATCCAGAAACGTTAAACACCAAATACCATTCAATTTCCTTGACACATCATGGACATGGTAAAAAAATGTCTAAAAGTGGTTATTTTCATATTGCTAAGACCTGTCGTAAGTCGTGTTTTCCCTTGCAAAGGCTTCTACAGTGATCATCTTGTGTAGGAAGACAGTTCAACCAAAGTGGTGGTACAAACAATCAGTCTACCTGAAGATGCAAAAAAACATGCGAGAGAAGTGTGATTTCCTCAAACGGTAAATATCATGCTTTGATCAAGTTGATGGATAGCTACGTGCTACAGACAAAGTGACATAAGATAAGCCTAAACAGTTCAGTTTGTTACCAGATGCCCCTGATACTCCTCCTCTACACGCCTCTGCTACACTCAGAACGAAATGTGACTGAGACAGATTTTCCTAGGGGTGGCCAGGGTGTGACCGAAACTCAATTCGGGGTGGCACAGAAACTAGGTTCAGTTTTCTTTATCTGTAAGGTAAAGAGTTGTGGGCCAAATAATCACTTATTTGGGTCACTTGTTATTATAGATGTGGAAAAATCAATTCAGCTATGTATTGTGATTCATGTAGTGCCACACTGACTCCAAAATCACTCTTTTAAAATATTTTTTTAATTCATATTTTGTAGTCTTTTTAATAGAAACTTCAATAAAACTTCAATTCTAGAAAATAAATATTTAAAGTAAAAAACTTTTGAGTTTCAACACCAAAAA
The DNA here is from genome assembly GCA_028565755.1 of Dinotopterus cunningtoni. Classification (NCBI taxonomy): domain Eukaryota; kingdom Metazoa; phylum Chordata; class Actinopteri; order Siluriformes; family Clariidae; genus Dinotopterus; species Dinotopterus cunningtoni. Next base: position 12,301,159 of record JAOTRS010000027.1, on the reverse strand, counting down.
TATACAACAAAATAGCAGCAATCAAGGTAAAACAAAAAATAAGTCTATGTTTTCACACCACAAAACTCAACCAGGATTACACTAAAAACAATTAGGAAATGAACTTTCTGGCACTGGTTCATGTCTTAACAATTAATTAGCTCAATGTTTCACACAGGAAAAAGTGCAACCCGAAAAGTGCTTCTGTGTGGGGTGGCCTGATCCACCCCTGTCCACTCGTCTTGCTCCACTATTGCATGAGAAGGGTTTGATCGCCATGCTAGCTAACTTAGCGTAGTCTGATAGTGTAGCTGAGATACTTCAGTAACCAGTTATGACAAGGTCTGCATGAGATAAAAGATACCTTTATCTCTGAGAACATAAATAAAGCATAAATTCCATACAATTACATCACATTTTTTTCTTGGGCGTGGCCACACAAACCTTACACACTGATGACCTCAGTTCTGACCTTCTGAGAGGTTTTCTTTTAATGAGCATGGACTGATCAGGGAAATCCATTATAAGCCATTAATAAGACATTTTCTCTATTAAAGTTGGTTCAGAGCTGGTCGACTACAAGAAGCCCCTAATAGGTTCCTTTCGTTTTTTAAATGATTTCCTTCTGAAACAGGAAGTCAGAGGGATAGCCTGTTAAGTTGTGTAACAGATTAGCATTCAACGTATGCCACAAACCCCATTAAATCTAAAACGAACCTAGCAAACAAGATATTAAAGAGTGAATGTTTATTATTTAATCTATGGAGGATTTCTCACTGTCGCCTTCCACTTAAAGAAGAATATTCAAGATATGTTTAAAGGTTTCCCATATAGTCATCACATGTTCATCACCAGGAGACATATCATGTATTGAGATGTATTAAGCCCAGGATGATCTTCTTTAAAACGTTTGCATCATTCAAATTAGCTAAAAGTCTCATCACCGTACTGTGATTGAAATCTTCTGTAAACGCCAATCGCCTTTACGTCCTCAGTCACAAGAAATTTCATCATAAATCCCAGTTTGGCTTGAACGCCCCTCATATAGGTTGTCAACTTAGAATAACAGGTGTAGTAGCCTTTTAGCTGTGTTGCTTTCTAACATTAGAAGGTAGATAGTAGTTAAACAGTGACAATAAAACCAAGACCACCCAGGCTAGCTAATGGATTGTCCTACCAATGCTAGTTAGGTAACCTGCATGAATGACAATCATAATTCATTCAGAAAATTAGTGTGGATCTAATGGGTACATTTGATGGGTACATACACACTAGAGAGCAGATATTGCTCGTTCTTTTAACCTAAATCATTTAACCACTGGCACAATTCTAAAGGCCAATGACAAGATCATGGAACATGTTGGTTTTATACTTTGTATAGCCAATTGTTTTAATATCCTAGTACTTAGACAATGTTTGTTGGACTTATGAACAAACTGGACTTACGAACGAGCTCTCGGAACAGAACTCTTTCATACTCTCACATATGTTTGCATTCGAGGTACTAAAATGTTGCAGTTCCTCTATAATCCTACAGGTGGTGCTTTGACAAGCAGTATCGCACCCTGTGTAGTAGAAGGCAATTATTTGCTAAGTTTGTTTAGAATTGTAACATGAACTTTTTTAAAATAATAATATTGAATACGAAAATTTATAGAATCGTGATACTTTGTGATACGGAATCGCAATACAAATCGAATCGGCACTCGGCTATCGTGATATCATATCGTGAGGTCGCTGGAGATTCACTCACTTATTTATCCTGTATACAGGGTCGCAGGGGCCTGAAGCGAGGCAGAGTACACCGTGGACAGAGTTCCAATCCCTTACAGGGCACACACACATACACTACAGGGCTATTTCGGAACGCCAAGTAGTCTAATCTGCCTGTCTGAGGACTGTGGGAGGAAACCAGAGTACATGGAGGAAACCAACCAAGCATGAAGAGAGCATGAAAACTACATCGAACCCTCGACCCCACAGTGCAAGCCACTAAGCCACCATCGCCTTGTCCGTGGTGATTCCCATCCCTAATAGATCATTTAAATGAATGAAGACAAAAAACAAGAGCAACTACATGTCTTATCTAGATGTAATATAATATAATATAATAATAATAAATCTCAGAAAATTCCGTGCAACGTTTCTACTGAATCATATGAAACGCTGTTAATCATCGCTGTCGCGTTTTTGATCAGGGGTTTCGGTATGAGAATCTGCACAGCACGGATGTCACAGGAACAGCTTGTGCTGATCTCACACTTCCGGTGATCTGTAAGGTGATATAATGTAACCATGCGGTTTGACATGATGTGGTGTTGTGATGCAGGTTAGAGGTCGGGTTGAGCTGAGCTCCGCCTGTGACGTCGGGAGGGTTTCATTTATTTATTTATTTCATTTTTTTTTTTTTATGAATGAAGCGTGGTATGCAAATAAGCGCAATTGACGAAAAAGGAGAGCGGGGGGGGCAGAACATGGCGGATTTAGTTCCCACCAGAAAGAGAGAGAGAGAGAGAGAGCTACAGAAATGCGCCAAAGCACCTCGGGTTTAACCCCTCGTGGGGGGTTATAAGGTCTCCCCAGCATGCTTAACGTCAACGAAACATCACCGGGGAACCGTTTCTGCTCCAGCCACCCTTCCACCTCTCTCTCTCTCTCCCCCTCTCTCTCTCAGACTGAGATAACTGTGTGATCCTCGTGCGTGCGTGTGCGTGAGTGTCTAGGCACAAACGCGTGCGTGCGCGCGCTTCAGAGATTTGACGCGCAATAAATAAATATATCACTCAATCCCAGCAGTGAGAAAAAATAAACGCACCCCAGGACCCAGGAGAAGGAGGAGTAGTTAGTAGTGGGGGTAAAGGAAGGGGGCGGCGGAATGGGGTTTTGAGGAGGAGGAGGAGGAGGGAGGGTGTTTTTTTTTTTTTTACTTACTCGTCTGGCTGCGATTCCTCGGTCATTGTATCCCCCTCGTTTCACCTACAGTAATAATAATAATCATCATGATAATGGTAATAACATCCCCGAGCGCGCGCGCACCAGCGTCCAGTAGGCTCCATTTTGTCTCACACCGATCCCGGTCTCCTTTTTTTCCCTTTTCTTTTCTTTAAGCTGTATAAATTACAGCAGCAATCGTCTCCCTTCTTTCTTTATGTTTGCTTTTTTTGTTTTTTTTTCGTCTTGCAGACTTTAACCAGCGCGCGACAGTGTAGAATCCGACCCGATGGTCTCGTGGACGCCGGAGGTTTCGGTCTGCGGTGAGCGCGCGCGCGGCGGCGGCGGAGGCGACAACGCGGCGGTGGCGGCTGCAGTCGCGAGTTGCTCTCGGTGAGGACGGCCCCGCGCGAGCCCCATCGCCGCTCCGCGCTCACTCCATGTTGGATCTGTGTATAGAGTCGGCGAGAGAGAGAGAGAGGGAGGGAGAGAGGGAGGGCGGGGGGGTGGTGGTGTTGAGGTGAGTAAGAGGGGGGGTGCGGAAGTAATGACGTCAGAACCGATAGACCGACCGTTTTGGACGAAAGGGCTCTCACCGCGCTTGTTCTTCGTATGGATACATTACAAGTCACTTCAATCAACCGATTCCTTTGAACACTCTCACTTTAACCGCGTTGTGATTCGACCGATTTCCCCCCGTGCTGTATCTTTCTTCTATCTATCTATAGAAATAAAAGAAAGGTTTGGTGTGTACTTTGGTCTGAACTCGCTCTTTCCATGATATACATTTTATGACCCGAAATCTGGTTGTCTGTCTGCCTGTCTGTCTGTCTGTCTGCCTGTCGAGACAGATTTTGTCACAGCATCGGGCAAAACTGTCTAACAGTTTATGAAACTTTTGAAGTTAAACCTGCGCCATAAATGAAATGAAAATGTTGAGTAGAAGTGAAGTTATGAGTAGTTTTGTGCCAGATTATAAACTGCAGGTGCGCATGCGTCAAACTGTGGGCGAGTCTTAAATCGACCTTTGTACAGAATTTAACAAAACTTCTGCAGCACTTACTGTAGACATCTGCCTGAAGTTTATCCTGCAGCAGAAGTGAATTCAAAATTTTAAGTAAAATCGTTCAATGTTATGAACAATTATGTGTTGGATTTAATAATCTACTGTAAAATAAGCTACCAATTCGCTACTTGCTCAATGTAAACGAACACCTGCATCAATAGATATTAGAAATTAGAAAAGCTAAACTGAATATTTTTACTAGGATTAGTTAATTTTTTTCACAGCTGAAATAACAAAAGTGGTATGAGTGAATTTCTAACACGCTGGAGTCGTTTTAAACACACAACAAAATGTTATCTTTATCCGATTTACTTTTTAAATTCTCATCTGTGATTCACTCTCCTCGTACCGAACAGGGAGTGTATTTGGCTGATGATGAAAGAAGTACAACTTAGCATAACCAAGTCGTAAAATACTCAACCTTTACAGATCTCTGATTACATATAACTGATCAGCTTATTTTTAGCTTTAACTTTTTAAAAACTTTTTATGTGAATGTAACTCACATTGGGTAGCACGGTGGCATAGTGCTTAGTACTGCAGCCTTGCCGGGGACCCTCGAGGGTTTGATTCCTGCCTCAGGGACTCCGTGTGTGGGATTTGCATGTTCTCACCCATGCTTGTTGGGTTTCCTCCGGGTACTCCAGTTTCTTCCCACAGTCAAAATATATGCAGATTAGGCTAATTGACGTTCCCAAATAGTCTGTAGTGTATGAGTGTTTGTATGTGTGTGTGTGCCCCCTGCGATGGATTAATAGCTGGATGGATAGGCTCCAGGCCTCTTGCAACGCTAAATACAGGATAAAGCACTATAGACAATAAGATAGAGTGAGAGAGTAACTTACATTCATAAGCAGGTACTAATTTAAATCAAGGAACCTATGCAGGAATCCTATTATCACCACGTTACACACAAACCAATGACAGGCCAGAAATACACATGTATATACATAGACATCATACATACATACATACCTACACAAAATAAAGAGTATACGTTCCTACATTGCACATCTGTTATGATTATTGAGTCTCAGACTTTATTAACTTTCACCTCTACAAAATCATCCACCATTCACCAAAGTCCAACACACTGAAACGCAGTGACATCATTCTGTCATTTTATTATTATTTATTTGAACATCCCATTGCAGATTTAGTCCCACTTTGGCATCATAATAAACTCCTGACTTTGGAGAAGGTTTTAGACTACAATTTGGAGCATAACTGTTTGGAATTAAGTTCATTTGTCTGCAAGAGCATTAGTGAGATCAGGTGCTGATGTTGAGATGTCAAGGAGGTTCAGTTCCAGTTCATCCCAAAGGTGTTTAATGGAGTTAAGGTCAAAATTCTCTGTGCAGGACCCTCGAGGTGTTCCACTTTAAACTTAACACGACATGTCTTGATGGATCCCAAGAGGTTTGGACCTCTTAGTTCCAATGATGGGAGATTGTAAATCTACAGCATACAAAGACATTCTACAGGGCTACATTTTGTGCTTCTGATTTTCATTGCATCACTTTAGGGAGCCTTGCCTTGCCTTGCCTTGCCTTATAATTCAAAACAGGTAGTGGCTAAACACTAATTCAGGCCCACACATGAATAATATTATAAATTTAATTTCAAATGATGTGAATGTACATTGTTGAGTCTGGTTCAGCTTAATGCCAAAAGAGTCTAATCACTCATTAACTATATACCCCTTATACACCTCCCTGTTAACCTGTTCCTGTTCATAATGCAAGTAACACCCTTTAAGTAATAATGGAAGTTTATCTCATCCGAAATCTGTCATGTAAATACCTGCCTCAAACCACTTCCAGTTCCTTCAATGATATCACTCAGACATGTTGAGGTGGTTTAGGACATGGTGTGACTCACAGTAGACTATAAATACATACAGAGCTTTATTGCCTAGCTGAAAACTATCACTTTCTTTTTTTTAGTGCACTCGTTCTACTGGTCTAACCACCTAAAATTTTTTAAGAACTTGTGGAGAAAAGCTAGAAGTCATGTGGATTATATAGGGATATCAATCCAGTTGAATATAAGTTTGAATACAGAATATGCTTGTTGTTTTTTTTGTTGTTGCACTTTGTTTATGCAACCATTTTATACCATATGAGGTGGTATAAAAATATTTTGAGATTCACGTGCCACAGGTCCGGTCGCTTTTGCCGTACGTTCTTTGTCAGTACGCCCAAGTTTCATCACCGGTAATGATCCTGGACATGAAGGACAGGTCATCCATGACACGCTCTTCAGGCTCTTGTCATCTTACAGTGATGTTCTTCCATGCCACTCAGAACACCTCGAGCAACTTATTGCAGCTTCGTCATAAACTTGCCGAATCATGTCAAATGTCTCTGTGGCAGATTTGCCCAGCTTCACGTAAAATTTCACATTTAATCTTTGCTCTTACTTGCTCTCCATGATGACATAGCAGATGTGGTAACACACATGGTCAGAATAGCACCAGGTGCACAGCTCCTGATGTACACAGGATGATGTCTTTTGGCACGCTGACTTATGAAGGTCGGTGCTCCCTGTGACTGTGTGTGCAGCCTTGTGCTGCCATCTGTTTGCGGGTTATAAAACTAGTCTCAAACTTTTTGATACCACCTCATAAGATATACTGGCTGTGATAGGCTAGCATTACTTGTTAGCTATGTTAGCCTTGTAGCTGTAGTGCAAAAGAAAAATTGTGTAGGTTTGTCTTTTTTATGTTTTTATTGATAATAACATAATATATAACATATAATAACATTCAAAGTGTGTAATTCTATTTGAAAGATGCTATGCTGTCATGGTCTTTACCGCATTTAAACAGCATTTGTTCATGCTAACTCGTGAGCTAGCATAAACTAGCAACACATACAGAAATATTTCTTTTTTAATTAAAAATGATATTTTTTTTAAATTTACAACCACATGTTTTTTTGGTAAAAAAAAACTGTTTAACAGAAAAAGACTGCTATTTGTTCTTATTTCCATGCAGCTGTAAAAAAAAGTCACATTTACACTTTCGCTTTCAATTTACAGATTTTTTCCTTATTCTTATTCATTTTACAGCTGCATCGTATGTTCATTTATGTTGCAACTACACACACAAACATATATACACTTGTTATTACATATTTTATATCACAAATCCATGAATTAGCACATAAAATGTTAATTCTCTAAACAACAGAGCAATCAGCATGGCTTTAAGTGAAATCTAACCATGTCATCTTCTGCCACCTAGTGGTCATGTTCCAAAATAAATACTGCCCACCTCATGAGGAGCTTATTACAGGAAAGATCACTATAAACAACTTGTGTATTCATCTTCATAACTATTGCATGAACAACACAAATTTTATTTTGTATTGAAATTGTTCATCTATTTTCTCTTTAGTTAACATTTTCCTACATTACCCACAATGCCATTCAGCTAACTGCTGGAGCAGTAGGATTTAGCTTTACCTAAAGAGATTGATGCAGCACAACTTCAGTCCTTTAGATTGTCCAACCCTCTCATCTTTTCTGTATACTCTGTTCAAACCAAACACTCTGTGACTTTGCGCATGAGCATCTTTTCTGCTGCAATGAAATACACTGGAATTTCTCAGTAATATGATGTCAAGCTCTCACTCACTCATAGACACTCATTGTCTATACCACTTCATCCTGTATACAGTGTCGCAGGAGGCCTGAAGCCTCTCCTGGGAGATTTAGGGCACGAGGGTGGGATGCCAAGCCATTGCAGGGCACACACACATACACACACTCAAACACTGGGAACTGAGGATTGGCCTAATCTGCATGTTTTTGAAATGTGGGAGGAAACCTGAATCCCTGGAGGAAACCCACCAAACACGGGGAGAACATGCAAACTCCACACACACACAGACACTGAGGTGGAAGTTGAATCTGGACGCTGTATGTTGATGTCAAGCTTTGTTGGACTACCACTTGTGCTTGAGATCTCTGACATTTCTTTTCTATTAACTGCACAAGGGATAACTATAATAATGTCCCCTTTGTGACATCACAGCGTTACATCCTCTCACATAATGTAAATAATGAAAACCCAGGACCAACCAATATTTCAACATAAACATCCTGAATTAAATTCAGGGTGGAATGTTAATTTAATCTTCCAAACCTTATGGCAAAGACAGCTGTGTTCTCTCACTCGCCCCAAATGCACCATGATGATATGAATTTAACGCTACATAAGTAGTTATTAAGCTAAATCTTGGTTGGAGATAATGTGGTGTGTTTTCATCATAGTGTATTTGAAGTCATATGTTTTTAATTTGCAAATGACTAAATAACAGACATCTTCGGTACCCTCTCATTATGAAGTGAGTTGCTCCAAGCAAAACCAAGAAAACATTCCCCACACCATTACACTACCTCCACCACCTTTAATTCTCAGTTGACTCAAGGCATGTTGGGTCCATAGATTCATAATACCAAATTCGAAATTTAATATCTGCATGTTGCAGCGGAAATGAAGAAAACAAATACTCATAAATAAAGAGTATAATCTAACACCCTGAAGGAGTTGTTTAGTTTGTTCCACTTTGAGAACATTTAAACTATTTATACTTTTTCAAAGAAATTTTAGAATTGTAGAGTGCTTTGTAAGTTGAAGGTCTAACCTAACTGTGCTGAATAATTATTGTATTGAGTTTTGATTAATATAGAAGTGTATTGCATTCACTAAAGGAAAAAAACCTGAGAACCTACTTCATTATTATAACTTAGTTACTGCATCATAATTATGAGATAAATAATTTTTCTTTTGTGAATGCAATGTGCTTCTCTACATTAATAGAAACAATTTTTATATTATGTTTTTTTTGTTCCAATAATGTGTTGTTAATATCTATGGAGAATTTATCTTTAGTACTTAAGTCAAACTAGGGCTTTTGATTGTGCAATACCTTGATTTCTCTATATAATCAGATAAATAATGTACACTAATGTACTTATCTTAGTGTTTCACTAGTAGAAAGGTAAAAAGTAGAAGGAGGCCTCACTTACTTCACGTCTGAAAATCTGGCCTCCCAGGAATTCCTTTAGTGTCCCATAAATGTGGAAATGGCTCGGAGCGAGGTCAGGACTGTACAGGGGATACACTAGTGCTTTTATTGGTTTGGACTACACGGGCCAGCCTTCACTCACCATGTGCATCAGTGAGACTTGGCCACCCATGACCCTGTCACCAGTTCACTGGTTTTCCTTCCTTGGATCACTTTTGGTATGTCCTGGCCACTGCAGACCAGGAACATCCCACAAGACCTTCAGTTTTGGACTTTTGGACCCTCGCTCAGATTTTTACACTTTCAAATTTTTTCCTGCCTCCAACACGTCCACTTAACAGAGATAAAATGTTCACTTGCTGGCTAATACCTGTATATCTCACCCACTTCCAGATGCCACTGTAATGAGATATTGCAATTGTAGCTACTGTGACAACGGCCAATTTGTGATGGGTCAGAGCAACTCCAAAATTGCAGCTCTTGTGGGATGTTTCTGGTCTGCAGTGGTCAGGACATACCAAAAGTGATCCAAGGAAGGAAAACCAGTAAACGAGAGATGGCCAAGGCTCCCTGATGCACATGTGGAGTGAAGGCTGGCCAGTGTAGTCCGATTCAATAGAAGCGCTGGTGTAGCTCAAATTGATGAAAAAGTTAATGCTGGTTCTCAGATAATCACTGTTTTGGTGGCATAAGGGGAATCTACTCAATATTAGGCAGGTGGTCATAATGTTATAGCTGATCAGTGTATATTCTGACTCCTGAAACATGAATTTCGCAATATGTATTTGGTCCAGCAGGAGGCGCCATGTGCACTAAGTATAGCTAGTACGAGCTTTTAGAATTTCAGTTTGCTTTGAAGTAGAAGAACTTATTTGGCCTTGGCTAACTAATGCATAAAACTCCACACTTGCATGCTCCTATAAAAAAAAAAAATGGATACCATGGTCGAGTGATATGACCTGACGTGAAGTGGACAGCAGCTCAGGCAGTAATAAATAACAAGTTGATGTTAAACGCAGTCGATCTAATATGTTATCTGTCCTTGGACTCTCCACATAAACAACTATGATTACAAACAATATTGTTCATTAATACAGGACAATCTAATCGTTGATATGGTGGAGTATTCCATGAGGAGATGTTTATGTAACATTTATGAAAGGAGTATACAGTGTCAGTGCTTTGTAACAGTCACTATGTGTTCAGCCACAGGAACGCCTTCAGGACACGGTGCGGTTCCTCTGCCACATAAAAAGCGGCATTGTTTTGACTTATTTACTTTAACAAAGTAAAAAAATGTGAGCCTTATTGACAGAAACGATTGTTTACAGCTGCTATAATGAAATAACTTGTCTCAGAGACACTCCACAACATTGAACATACTAAATGTCACGATACACAGTGAAAAGGCATGACATGTTATTCACTAATAAATAGAAATTGTAACTGGCAAATTGCTGCGGTATTAAAGGGGAAAAAACATGAATGAATATGAATAACTGGAAAATTATCATTTTCTTTCTGTCAGGCCACATCAAATCAAATCATCAGCACAATGGCATAGTAGTTAGCATTGTCACCTTCCATCTCCAGGGTCCAGGATCGATTCCCACCTCGGGTCTCTGTGCATGGAGTTTGCAAAATTTGGTTGGTATTTGGTGGGTTTCCTCAATGTACTCCAGTTTCCTCCGTTAGTTTAAAAACAGGCAGATTAGGTTAATTGGGGTTCCCAAATTGCCTGTTGTCTGTGTGAATGAGGGTAATATGTCCAAAGTGTTCCCCGCCTCATGCCCTAAGTCTCCTGGGGTAGGCTCCAGGCCCCCCATGACCCTGTATACAGGATAAAGCAGTATAGCCGATGAGTGAGTGAGAAAAAAAAGTCCCTTGGTTAGGTAGAAGGCATCAAACTTAACATGAACTGCAAAAGCATGTCTATTTAGACAGACCACAACCTATTAAATTGATGGTGAGTTTCTGTTGGACAGGTCCGAAGACGGACATATGTGTACTTTTCTGGTCAGACCCTGGGAAAGTTATGATAACAAACAATTGCAATGATTTTACACTGAGTGTTTTATAGTATTTATTCATCCACGCACACACACACACACAAAAACACACAGGGCCTGAAGTTAGACACAAAGTCTGATTTAAACTGTTTATTCTTCTAGATTAGAAATATTTACATTTAAAGTTACATTATTCATTTACACACTGTACTGCTGGAAAAGTAGTCTGAGAACTGCACACTGTAGAGAGGAACAGGACTAAACCACGAGTCTGGGATTCATTTAAAGAAAGCTTTTTACACTCTTTGAGGGTTTTTGGAATTCTTTAGGAAGCTAAACGTTCTTAGATTCCTAATAGGGTTCTACCTGAAACACTTGTTGAGTTCTCCATTGAAATTTTAGAAGTTCTGCAAAGAAGTGTAGTCTATAGCTTCGAGCTTTAATTCAGAGTGCAGATATCCACCTGATCCAATGCAAGCCTGTTTATTCAAAATGTAAAAAATTTAAATAAAATTTAAATGTAATTATTCTTAAAGGAAGACATGCATTTAATTTTTTGTGAAAAAAAAAGCAAAAAAAAAAAAGGCCCCCAAGTAATTCTTTAAATTTGCATTTTGTTTAGGAACAATTCACATTTTTTAAAATATTTCTACCACAATGTTTGTAACAGTTTCAGTAACAAGATGGATAAAAAGAGCTCCTTCAAGGTTGTTTAAATAGTTAAGAGTACTTATAGCTTCCCAAATGCTTTTTAGTTCAAACCCTGAATAATGCATTAAGGTGCAAATCAATAAACACTTCCAGATTTTATCGTTTCGACGCAGTAAAGAAACATTGATTTTTATTTAAATTACAGTAATATGATTCTATTAACCATTTGTGTTAAACATTTAAATCAATCAATGTTTCTGGAGACAATTTTAAAAATTATGGCATTGAGATGATCTTAAGCTCTACCCAGATCTTCCAGGAACCTGGAAACTTTGACTTGTTCGTATAATCCTGATCTAAAGCAGAAAATTCCTGAACTATTTCGAGCTCTCTGTTCTGCCTACAACTACGCTTAAACCTAGCACTGTAAAGGATTCTTTGATTCAGGGGATCCCCTGAACGTTTTTAGTTTGAACTTGAAAACAGACGTTTTCCTTTTCAGGAAAAAAAAAACATTAATCATTCAAAATGGCCCTGAGCAAGCATTTTGAAAAAGATTTATACATTTATATATGTAGGACTTACTTGTGCTCACATTTAGTTTGTCCCTCTAAGGGAACCCTTAAATGTTTATAATGGATGCTCTCTTCTATTCTAAGTTGAACTTTTTTGGAAAATCAAAAATCTTTAACTTGAGACTTCAAGAGTACATTGTGTTCTACAGTATCCCTAAAAACTTGGGATCTTTAACATATTCCATGATGCTTGTGTCACTTCAGTATGCAGGAGTGTATTCTGCCTTGTGTTTGGATAAAATCATTCAAAAGGATGTGAAAAAAAAAACCTTGGAAAATTCTTGGAATATCTGTACATTTCTTGCAGTTTCTTAGAGACAGTGGATAAATCTTTTATTTTAAGATTTCACGTTCAGTTATGTCAAAGCTGATCCACATTTATTTATTGACGTGTTTTTTTTAAGAAATAAGTTTTATTCAGTCTGGCATTTCCAACATGAGTGGCTAAAAACATAACATGCTCATAAAAGTACATTCTAACGAGATAAAAACAGTATAATTGAAATGACTCATAAATATAAGTGAAATGAAACTCAAGAGCTGAAATGAAATGCTGTATCTGGTTGGTTGCTGATGTGTGCAATAGCGGCTCCTTTAAGGACACACACTCCCTCACCACCTCCTTCTCTCTCTCTCTCTCTCTCTC
>JAOTRS010000027.1:12244617-12259204 GCA_028565755.1 Dinotopterus cunningtoni | reverse complement strand
TTAGTCCAGTCTTCCTTAAATACAACATTAACTTCCATACTTACAAGTTCAACTTCCTTATATACAGCAGTAAATTCCTTTGGAAAAAGGTGAATTTCCTTAGTTATAAGATTATCTTTAATAGTTCTAGGACTACCTTGCTTAAATAACAAGTACTTACTAACTTTCTTAGTTACAGGTTTATTCCTTACATACAGAATTAGCTTTCTTACATACGATACCAACTTCATTAAGTACAAGATGAACTTTCTCATTTCCAAGACCAACCTCCTTAGTTATAGGAGCAACTTCCTTAGTAAGAAGTTCAAGTTAATTAATTGCAGGGTGAAGTTACTTAAATAGCTTAGAGAGCATTACGTGGCTAAGCTATGGCATTAACTTCCTTAATTACAGGAGCAGCTTCTTACCGACAACATTAACTGCCTTAGTTACAGGACCACCTTCTTGAATTATAGAATCAGCTTTCTTATTTACAGGAGGAACTTGCTTAATTATAGCATTAACGTCTTTTAGTTACAGGATTATCATTTTTTTAACCTGGAGGAATCATATACCATTATATGATATATCAACCTTAGCAAACTCTGATTAACCATAATTACCTTTTCTGTGTAACTCCTGGACATATTTGTTTTCTGCCAGGCTACTGTGAAGATTAAAAAAATAAAAAATATATATTAGCCTCGCCCCCAGCGGAAAGAAAGCTGCTCAGTTTAATCCTTTTTCCTTAAAAGGCAACGCAAAAGACAAACAGATTCCTCACAGGCTTCGTCAGTGTGTGTTTTTTGTTTTAATTGAAGCTGTAATTCACCTTATGGGCAGCAGAGGGCTCTGTATATTACAAACTGCTCCTTTAAACACATTTAAACAACAGGTATATGAATTGTACTTGAATGAAGGAAACGACAGTGAATGATTTCTCTCCCATGCTCTCTCTCTCTCTCTCTCTCTCAGGCTCACTGGGGATGGGGATGGACAGTCAATGGCACTACATGTAACCAATGTGTACTGCATCTTAACACCTACATAGGTGTCAGGTAAGTCTCTTTAAGTTTGTGTGTGTGTGTGTGTTTGTCAGAAGATGTTTACATAACTTAAATGACTCCATTGTCAGAAGAGAAATATTTTTCTTGTTTTTATTAATTTGCCTTATTTCCAATTGAGAAATATTGTGTTGTAAAAGAAGCATTTTTTTCTGAGTACAAAATGATGAAGTAAAGAAAACCCAAGCTGAAAAGAGAGAGAGAGAGAGAGAGAGAGAGAGAGAGCGCTTGTTAGTGCCTCTGCAGGATTGCTGCTTTTCACTCCCTCTTTATGAATCATTGTATTCAAACAAATCCATCTGTCATATCCCATAATGCCCCACAATGCCTGTACAGTTGACCTCCACCCCTTCAGCGAGCTGAGAGAGTTTACCCTGCTTAATCTCCCCTCATATGTTTCTCTTTTCCTCTCTTTTGTTAAATTCGTTTTTTATTTGCTCAGCTGTTATTTTTTCCTTTGACGTAAAACACACTGAACCTACTTAGCACTTGGGTGCTATATTGATGTCCCAGGGTCATGTTGTTATTGCTAGCGCAGGTACAATGGCAGTAAGTGGAAGAACAATGATTAAGTCATAGCAGTCAGGTTTCGGCTGAGCCCCTAATGCGAGATAGGAGGGGAAAAAATATAAAAGAGGCATACTAGAAAAAAAACACATATTTTTTCTTTTTTTTTTTTGTCATAGTTTAGAGTATATCCGTTTAGTGTAAGAATCTTTGCTAGACAAGTACTCTTGTTTTTTGTTTGTTTCTTTTTAAATTACATTTAAAAATAATTAAAACAAAAAAATATTAAGAAACTTGGTGTAAAGTTACGAAAACGCTAATTCTGCTTTATGATTGGTTTTAAGAATTCAGTCTCATCTAGATTTGATTAGAAACCTAGAGCACAAACTTGTAATTCAGTCCAGTTTTTCACAATATTTGTTAATTATGAAATCTCAGTGTCAGTCTAAACCACATTCATGTATAGTCGCCCACTGCAAAAGTATCAGCCAGTTTCTGTTAGCAAGCCAGTGTGAGGTTATGAGGTCCCACCCTCTGCGTTACAATTGGTTACAAGAATTTGGTCTCGTCTATTTTAAGTTAGAAACCTAGCTCGCGTCACGTAGTATTTCAGTACGAGTCCAAACCACAGGGAGCGAAACTGTTCACTGAAACAGTAAAGGAAATGTGAACAGTGTACACAACAATAAACAATAAAAATCGGTTCATCATTTTGACGGAATTGGACAAACAAGATTACCCATCAGTCATTGCTTCTTGCTGGAGCACAAAAAAAACATGAAGATCATCTGAGACCTGGCATTAATTTCAAGTAAATTTTTTTAACTGACATCAACTGAACAGGGAGAGAGAGAGAGTACAGTGTTAATTACATTGTGGAACAGAATACAGCACTAGAGCATGAGTGCAGTTAAAAACAACTAGAAATGTGCCACTTGTTACTTGTTTTGTAAGATATTGGGGTAAAAGACACAACAAAGTACTACATACGCCATATTAGGTGTGTTCAAGTCAAATTGGGACTTTTGATTGTGTGGACTAACAACACAGTATGAGAGTAAAAACTATCTTTATTTCTCTATATAATCCCCTGATTCACTAATGCACTTTTCCCAGTGTTTCATTAGTGCTTGGACACCATCAAGGTAGAAAGGTTCCTCAGTGTGCCAGAGCCATGATTGAACTGTGTCAAACCCTAGCCCACCAGGATCTCCTTTAATAGCCCAAACATGTGGAAATGTCATGGATCGAGGTCAGGACTGTACGGGTGATGTGGCAATAACTTCCAGCTGAGTCCCTGTAATGTGCAAGTGGTGTTAGTGAATGCTTGTGTGTACAGTTCACACAGACAGATATGCAAGTTGGTGACCATCGATTATTCATAGATTTTCAAGAATCATGCGTTCCACTCGCTAAAGATTCAAAGATCGTGCTTCTTCAAAACGTTTGCACCGTTCAAATGTTTTACTGCAGTCTCATCTCTGTTCTGCGCTTCAAGTCTTCTGGAAACGTCAATTGGTTTTCCGCCCCCATTCACCAGAAATTTCATCACATGTCCCAGTTCGACACATTTACAGCAGAGATGTGATGAGATGACAAGCGTGATGTTGTTTTTGGAAGCAGATGTATCTGAGCCGGGTGCACAGATAAAGTGCTGAGAGAACGAGGTAGACTGGAGGACTAACGTGCAGCTGCACTGCTGTCTTTATATAGAGAGATGAAACGAGGGTTAAATCCCAGAACACCACAATCAGCAGGTAATCAAGTGGCCTTCTGGTCTGTGTTTATTATAAACACATAAACACACATCTTGATGAACAAATCATTCAGGGTGTACTTTTCCTTTGAAGGTGTTTCTGAGTGGAGTTTTCCATTACTCTGGTTCCTTTTCAAAGGAATATAGTTTAAGTTCCCTTTTCAAGGATGGTTTTAAGTAGAAACCCATTTGGGAAAAAAAGGGACACTTTAAGGATTTTTTTTTTATTGGAATACTGCAATAAAACATAGAATCCGTAGAGGTTTTTCTGTTAATCATTGGACTCATTACCTACATAAAAAAAGATGTAAATAATATATATGTATTTTAACTAAATAAGACCTCTATTATTAACAGTAATGTGAACTTTTAGTAGAAGTACTTTAAGCAGCTGTCTAACCAGAGTTAACAGCACAATGTGTTTAAAACATGCTCTGCCTCTCATAATCTTTGCCTATGAGGACCGTATGGTAAAATGTTCTCAAAAGCCAGAAGTACAACATGTAGAATCCTCCACGGTTGTTTTGTTCATGCTGCTCATTAGGAAAGTCCCACAGCTGAAAATGTAGTGGTTTGGTTCTTAAAAACAGAGGGAAGATGGCCAGTTTCTCCGTTTCTGAAAACCGTCAGCTGGTTCCTTGAAGCAGCGTTGGCTCCGGTACTGACTAAAGAAAAGAGAAACACTGTGTACGCTGTAAACGCCGATCTTTCTCTCTTTGCTTTTGCCTTTTGCCTTCTGCCTCTGAAACTGAAACATGCTCACTGCTCGCGTTTGGATTTTTAATTTTTAATTTTTTTTTTTTCTTACAGCACCAAAGATGGCGAATCGTCAATGCTACAAATCCCAGGAGCCTGATAAATTACCTCTCCGTGGCTTAAGGAATGCAAGTGCCTCGCTGCCACCACAGAGACTGCTGCAGCAGGCCGTTACAGCCGTCTCGTTCAAAATGGCCGTCCCAGCTGGAGCTTGGCGAGGACTGGGACATCAATCATAATGGGTCAAAAAAAAAAAAAAAAAAAAACGATAAAAAGTAAAACACCTCTACTACTCCCAGCCTTACCTGCTGTAGGCTTGGTACAAAGACTGAACTGCCTTAAAGGATAAGGACACTCAAATGTTAAACCTCAAAAAAATATTTTATCCAGGTGTTTAAATGTTTTTTTTTTTGGTCAGAAATGATCTCCAATAGACAGTCTTTAACTACTGCATAAAACACTAATCAGTATCATGTTGGGTTGTTTTGTGAATTAATAATGTATTTACCTACATATTTACCTCTGATTCTTTATTTATGTATTGGCTTAAAAGCAGAGATTGTAACAGCAATCAGATGTCCATAGGTACAACATCAACTTCCTAAGTTTGAGGATCAGCTTCCTTAGCTACACCATTAACTACTTAAATTACAACATCAACTCCCTTGGTTACATCATCAGTTTCCTTAGTAACAGAATCACCTTCTTTAGCTACAGAGCTAACGTTCCTTAGTTACAGGATCATCTTACTTAGTTACAACATCAGCATCCTTAGATACATTGTGAGCTTCTTAGTAACGGCATCAGTTTCCATGGTAACAGCATCACCTTCTTTAAAGAGCTAACTTAATGGTTACAGCATTACTGTAGCTTACTTAGTTATAGCATCAACTTCCTTAGTTACAGCACTAATGTCTTTACTGTAGTTATAACATCAATATTCTTGCTCAGAGCATAAATTCCTAAAGTACAGCATCAACATTCTTAGTTACAGCTTCAACTTTTGTAAGTACAGAATCACTTTCTGTAGTTTCTGCATCAAGTTCTTTAATTACATAACAACAAAAAAATTTCATTGGTTGTGACACTTGATTTCATAGCTAAAGGATAAAATTCCTGAATTACATAATGTTATTCACAACGTTAATTGCACAGATATAAAAGAAACTTCATGGATTACAGAATCGCTCTTACAGATACAAGAATCAACTTCCTTATTTATAGCAATGTCTTCCTTAGATACAACTTTAAATTCCTTACTTATATCATCAGGGTTTTTTTTCTTACCGCTGTGGCAACCGCTTGCTGGGAGCAACTGAAAGACCAACAACAACAACATCATCAGGTTTTTTTTGTTACAGGATCAGCATCCTTAGTTTCTGCACAGTCCACAGTAACTGCGTATATACTTATTTACAGAATCAACTTGTTAGTTACAGCAATAACTTCCTCAGTTACAGTAATAACTTTCATTGTTAGAAGCTGAGTGTCAGCTTAGTTACAGGATCTTTCTGGCATTGGTGGAGGGACACCTAAAAGTATCCCCGGTACTGCTAGGCAAAATGGCAGCGGATGAGTTTCTGGGCAACATGCTGATCTCCGAAGGGTCTTTCTTTAGCGTTGTTCTGTTTGAAAGTTCTCCAGAGTGAAACTATTGCTACAAATATTTTGTAAATAGCATGTTCATTTGTCTCTGTAAAAACTGTAGACACAAAAAACAAAACAAAAAACTTTTCAGATTAGTATAATGGATAAACAGTTTGACACATTGACATTCTAATAATGGCTTTTGTGTCAGCTTAAATTTTGTAATTCATTATTTCTCAAAACTGGTATTTGGGCCCCTCAGATGGATTTGTACAGGTGCTGAGAAACTGGTGTGCCTTGATTGAAAGTTAAAATAAATGATGTGCATAAAGTCATCACTATCCAGAGGTAAAAAAAACCTTGCATAATTTCTTAAATTTTTAAATTTCTTAGTTCAATTTCTTAATCGAGGATTCTGCATAATTTGCATAGTTCAAAGTGTGTGGCCTGCAAATTTCTGTTGGAAGTGTATTGGAGGTCACTTTTGTGCCGTCTCGTATCCACCCCAATAAATACACTGAATAAAATATGCACTTTGAGGTTTAACAGTGACCTTTAAGAAGTTAAAAACTATTTTCTCACCAGCAACAGGAGGACCTGCACGCATTTTTAAGGATCTACGTGGAATCTATGTGGAACTACATTAAAATCTGACCAGGCCTGGAGAAGGACATTACAAAAAAAAAAAAATAGAAGAAGAAAAAAAAAGAAGCTTGTATTGATGGTACGGTTTGATTTTAGATGACATAGGCACTAAGCTTGCAAATTTTTAAGGTTGATTGTATAATTTTGTAGTGCTGCAAACACCAAAATGCAACAATGTTTACCCTTAACAAACATGCTGCAGATGCATTGATGTTTTAAAAATGAATGTTTCTTGCCTTTCTTATGCGATCTGCTGCATCTCTCGAATGAGTAATGGTGCTCCAAGAAAATCCTGAAAAAGATGATTGTAAATGGTTTGGTTTGCATTGGTACACCATATTCTGTATTTTCCGCACTATGTGTGTTTGTGCGTGTGTGTGTGTTTGTGAGAGTGCGTGTGTCGTTTTCATAAAACTTTTTACCTCAATAGCTGATGGCTGGTTTTATTTCTCTAATGGAGTTGGAACAATAAGGTAACTTCACACTGGAGCTGATTATGTGTGCCACCTGTAGGACAGCTGGGATACTGCGCAGTGTGAAAATTGAGATACACATTATCATGGTTTATATTTAGAAACATATTAGACACATATTCTTATGGTTTATATTTATTCATATGGAAGACACTTTTTGTCTACTTAGTGGATAAAAAGTAATATTTTAAAGAAAAAGAAAACATCATGCTGGCTTATCACACTGTGAATTTACTTTTACACTGTTAGAAAAATTCTTACTTTTATTTGTATCCAAGAAGCATCTATATCGCAAAAAAAAGCAAACATGCACCTTGTAACGCATTATGCCCTGTACATTACTGTAGTAAGGAATAAATCACTCTGGGACATGCTGTAATTGGAACACCACAACAGCTAAAGTGTTTTATCAGCATTTTACAAGCTACTTTTATAGGCTACTTTTACAGACTACTTGGCTCATCCCTGATCAGGATTCTGTCTCCTTGCTTGTGTCGCATGAACTTGATAGAATTTTTGACACCACTGATCATGTTATTCTCTTTAATAGATTAGAAAATGTTACTGGCGTTATGTAAACTTCCCTCTCCTAGCTCAGGTCTCATTTGGCTGATTGTAATCATTTTGTAGATGCAAACGTGCAAATATAAAATTTGGTGTTCTGCAAGGTTCTGATCTAGACCTACTGCTTTGTTTCTCTATATATGAACAGTTTGATTGCATAAATGCCATTTTAGATTTTCACACATTTTGGCAAATTCTTTTCCAGAGTCATGCAAGGCTGTCTATAACAAAATATTTTTGCTGAAAATGTCTAGATTTTATTCTTCTACAATCTTTGAACTATCACTAGCACTGATTTTTATCATTTGGGAGCCATAATTGCGCTTCAAAGTCAGATTAATGAAAGAAAATGAAATAGAGAGATAATGTTACAACACCTAAGAGATGTTTCTATCATGTTTGCTATTCCCGCATGTGTCCATTACGTTCCTTTTTTAAATAATGATTTCTAAGTTATGTTATTACCTTGTGGGACTACAGACATATATGTAGTCAGAAGATGCATGAATGACCATTATAAGTGAAAATATAACTGGTAGAGGAGGAAGCTGATGATGCTGTACATGGAAGTTTTTGAAATATTTTACAATGTTTTTCATGATCTCCAGCACACTTTGTAATTAAAAGGTTTTGTGTGGAGCAAAACAACACTTTTTCCTTGTTCAAATTTTCTGCCATGATCTGATTTACTACAAAATCAAAATCAAAGCATGAGTTTTCTATATTTTTTAATGTTAAAACTCAGCAACCTATGATTGACTTTAAACTGCATACCTAAATACTCATTAACACAACTCCGGACTGATTTATCCATTGTGACAAAATCGTAGGAGGTGGATTTATAGCATTTTGCAAAATTAACCCTAGTATAAACAAAATAATTTTGACATAATATTTTGCCATTCATGCTTTTTAACGTTAGTGACCTATTAAAACCATGCACAAATATTTTTATTACTTTGCAATATCTTACTTCTTTTGAAAAAAACTAATCTTAAAATTGCAAAAAGAAATGGAGATTATCTTATTTTGCAGTCAAGCTGTTCATATGCATCTTCTTTGTTATATTTTTCATAACCATGATATTGGTTCAAACTGTTATGCTGATGCCACACAGTTGTACATCTTTGCAAAGCATAATGACCAAATTAATAACTTTGAGGAATGAGTTATGGATTAAATACTAGATGTTTAACTTCCTTCTGCTAATACAAAAGAACTGGTACATTTGGCAGACACCCTTATTCAGAGCTATTTAAATTTCTTTATGTCATTATACATCTGAGCAGTTGAGGGTTAAGGGCCCAAGAGTGGCAATTTGGTGGTTGTGGAGTTTGAACCTGGGACCGTCTGACTGTAGGCCAATGCCTTAGCCACTGAGCTACCCCTGACACCAGTACTAGAACCAAATGCAGCTAGAAGTAAGCTTTCTCATTACACAGTGCCTCTGGATGGCCTTTCTGTCTCGTCACGTGCAGCAGTAATAGACCTTGGTGTAATCTTGATTCCAGCTCCAGTTAGTCCCGGATGCAGCAACCAGAGTCCTTACTAGAGTTCAAAGATACACTATCTTATCCACACAAAATTAGTATAAAATACTAATATCGACTTATAAAGTACCAAATGGTTTCACACCACATGACAGTGGCACATCAGCAGACAAACACCCACCTTAGGAATGTTCGCCTGAAAAACTAGCACACTTTGGCAAACCTTGGCACACGAAGCAATTTTGGCATGTTTTTAGACATGAAAATATAATTATAGTGTTGGAAATTGGTAATATTGGTAATATTTTTGGGTGGCTGGAATGGATTATCTGCATTTACATTATTTTCTATGGGAAAATGCTTTTGCAATACATAATTTCTGCCTTAAAAACTCTGGAATAGATTAAATGTGTGAACTGCTGAACTGCCATACCTACTTCAATTAAAATATGCAGCCTATTTGTTGGTGCCTTGTATTTTCTAGATTACAGCAGATGCCAGAAATTATTCTTAAGAAAGCTCCGCAGTTATGGTATAGCCTTCCAGGTAGAGTTTGGGACTCAGTGTATAAGACTAGCCTGATAATTTTTCTTATTTAGTAAAGCCTTTTTTCGTACAGTTTTTCCTTAGGTAAAGAATCAAACCTTGAGGCCATGGGATGACTTGATTCCCTGGCCCTCATCCACTCCCCAACCCCACTCTCACATATTCGCTTAAGTTCTTTGATGCTAGAGAGACTGTCCGATTTACAGTATGTCCCAGACCCCTTATGTCTGGCTCGCCATTTTAGTCATGCTCTTATAGCTAGTCCTTAGAATCCCTGCTTGCACTCTGCACATGACAATGCACATACCTAATAAATTTGTCTTTTGATAAGCTACACATGCTACTCCTGAGATACCAGTGATCCTGACCCCTTCTGTTCTTCTGCCTGACCCAACATTGATCCTGATCGCTGCTTCTGGTTGGAGTTCTCATCTCTTAGAAACCACTCACTGTTGCTGAGGATGGCTAATGATCACTTAGTAACCATAAAAATGGCTTTAGACTGCAATTAATGTGAACATTTTGCTACAGTTGCTTAGGATGATAATTGGCATGAAAGCTTTGGTGCAATTCCTACACACAGTTTTATACTTGAGTGTCTGGCAGTAAAACAGTTATTAACATCGACAAAATAGACTTAAAATTATAATAAATTACCTGGTTCCAGATGAGTTCCATTTATAGGCTGGTTCCTCCCAAGGTTTTAGGTATTAGGTACAGTATAAAGGTATGAATTTATAATTTATATAGGGAATAAACTATAGATATTTATTAATTTAACATAACACTGTAGACTCCTTCCATAAATGTTTACATAAATCTTGCTTGACAGAAAAACATAAATCATAACTACAGTAATATCAGTGTTTTTCCTCTTAAATGTATAACTTTACATTAAAAAACAAACTAGACAAGTCTTCCAGACAATTCTATGTCTGGATTACTGTAAAATTAATTTACTATTATAAGTTACTAATGAACACAATGAAATAAACCATGCAGCTGGAAGCACTTCAAGAGCTGCTGTGATAGAGAACTAATCAACACCTTCAATCAGGATATATACAGTCATGGCTTTGTGTAATGTATAACAGGTGAATGATGTATAAATCCAGTAGCCGTTATGCATACAGTAGACAAAGGGATTAGATATCAGCTTGGATCAGTTTCAGACTGTGTGTGTGTGTGTGTGTGTGTGTGTGTGCACGGACAGACGTAGGGGCTCTCAGGTTGCCCCAGGAAAGCATGTATAAGGACAGGAAGTCGCTCTCATTTGAAGAACTAATTAGAATCATTTAACCAGAAAACAAAAACATGTCAATGCCCATGTTGGAGATCAGGAGAACTCAGGTCTGGAGAGACCCGAAACATCTACACGTGTGGAACAGCACAGACAGAAGCCTTCTGTTTAATAAGGTTTAAAATGTTGATTTAGTTCTCTTTATAACACCATAAATAATCAAATTTCTCCATGTTTAAGCCTAATGATGATTAATGATGCAGTAATTTAATACTGAGTACCTGGCATCTGAGTTATTTCTGTCACTTTGAAATTATTTAAAAGGATGGACTGGCAAAAAATGAGAATATTTTAATAAAAAAAAAAATCAATGATTTATTGAACCAGATGTAGGCAATCCGTCAGAATTTTCAAGCAGTCAGAAGGGTTTGGATGTTCACTTATTTAGTTGTCGCTAAAAATTTACAATTTACAACTCATGCATTCAAAAAATTCTTTTCACCTTGTGCTTGTGTTTCTTACAAGGACACATGAAGCCGGGAAGTGCTGCAGGTTGTGGTCGTAGAAAAACAGATGACGATTTCACTTTTAAAATCACTTTTACCCCTGAGCATAGCCGTGTACAATCCTCATATGAAAACCCTTAATTTTTTTTATAGTTTAAAATATATACAGAATTAAAAGGAAAATTAGGGAAATCGGTTTGTAATGTCTGAGGAAATATGAACCATTAGGTATGATCATTTTGCCAAACGTATTTCTGCTTAAAGACATTAATTAAGTGTCTAGTTATTAGCTACACATTTATAATTTCACTATGCATGCATCATGAACAATCATTATTAATAATACCAACAGCAGCAGCAATAATAATAATAATACTAAGGTGGCACAGTGATGTAGTGGCCTTGCTAATAGTTGTTCACAATACTTGCTCTTAGTGTGTGAATGAGTGTGTGTGTGTGTGTGTGTGTGTGTGTGTGTTCGTGTGTGTGCTCTTTGATGGATCAGCATGGATTGTACAGCCTTGGATAGGCTCCTGGCTTCCCGTGAACCTGTACAGGTGGTATATTGGTATACAGAATGAATGAATAAATAATAATAATAATAATAGTAATAATAATTTGATAAGTTCTCTTCCTTTTATCATCCTAATCACTTGCTTCATAATGAATAACTGAATAATAAGACGAGACTTTAAAGGGTTAAAGGTCCGATCAGTGATTGATAAGACAGAACAGTGTTTCTCCTCGTCTATATGAAATATAGTCAAAAAAAATATGTAATTGACCACCAACATCCAACGGATCAGGACAAAGAGACATTGAAACTGTCCTGACCTGCTTATTTCAAACTTACACACTGAGCACAACTTCAAGTCTGAAATAGATTTATTAGAATTTATTTTAATATAATGTTTTAATATTTGTTCTATATAAACTACGCAGACTTTTACGCAGGTGATTAAAATGAAAGAAAACTTCAACGTTTTTCCCATATGATTCATTCCAGAAATTTGTGCACCCATATAGCAAAATGAAAAAGACATAAAATGTTATCTGTAACAGCAATATGTTTAATGTATTGGGATTAATGGAATAAAAGGTGTTCCTTTTTAGGTGCAGGAAACAAATCTTGTATGAAAAAAAAAATCACATATGTGTTTGTGTGAAAAATATGAAAAAAATGGGAAAGTGCATTTACACAAGCCATGCTCTAAAACTGCAGATGTGAACTTGTGATCATGTGGAAAAGAATAATTTAGTGTTAGTAAATACCATAAACAACTTTAAAAATTAGCATGTAAAATTAAATTAAAATGTAGAAATATAAAAAAGAGATACATGTAAAAATGTCTGAAATGTAACTAATGGAGTGGCGTTAAACCATGTGCACATTTCACATGTGAAAGAGGAAAAATGCAATTTGTTTGTATATACAGTACACCATAAAATAAACTGATGATTTACATTTTTCCTAATAATTTTTTTTGCACTTGCACGAATGTAGCATGGAATACTGTAAGTTGCTCTTTTCAGTAGTCCTTGAACATTAAAGCAGATTTAAGAGGATGAGAGCGTGATTTAAAAAGCTAGAAAAGTTGGAATTCTGATGTCTTGTGTTTTTTTCACACACTCAGACTCGAGGCTCCTCTAATCAGTGAACGATGACATCATCAGGACAAAAAAAAGAAAAAGAACTGTGTCTATTCAGGAAATCTCAGCCTCCAATAATCCACTGCTGCAGAGAAGACTCATCTATCAACTAAAGTACTTCTGTGTGTGTGTGTGTGTGTGTGTGTGTGTGTGTGTGTGTGTGTGCCTGCCTTAGGGGCCACATTAAGCATGGAAAGACGCATAAAGAACATTCAAAGGCTGAGGTAGCCATATAGCAGTAAAAGAAAGACAGAGAGATATGGTCATGTCCATGCGGTCATTAAAGCGTTGAGGAGATTTACAGGCCGTGGATCAGTGCGTAGACTAACTTATTCACAGCGAGCCATCAGCACAGAGTGAAACAGCAGGAACACCTATGATATACTGCACACACTTTCCTTTCAACGCAGTACAACTGGACTTTTTTGTTACAGCCCAACACAGGGTTTTTTTTTTTTGCTGGTCACAAAATTAAAAATTTAGCTAACCTTTAAACTAGCCTTGTAAGTCATGGAAGGAGTAAAACACTCTGCAGCATGGTGTTACAAAAAAAATAATCCATGACGACTCGGGCGTGGTGTGCTCTAGTGTTAATTCTGGAATGTTGGAATGTGATTAGATTGCAGTAAGTGCGTCGGTCTAATACTGCAGCCATTCGCCAAATATTACAGTTACTGCCAGATTAATGAATTATACTTTTTATATTTTTATAGTTATGTTCAGATTGTGCAACAACCAAGAGACAAGTCAGTTCATGTTGCCTCTTTTATAACAATGGCAACAAGTAAATGTGGAGCCAATTTATTTTAACGCAAGAAGCTGATTAAAGTATAAAAAGTTATTACAGCATGAAATTTTTTTAATAGAGGCACGTCCTCATATCAATAAGAGCAGAAATGGATAATGGGTTTAATAAAATGCTTTTAGTACAATCATAAAACACTCAAATAAACCATAAATTTAAAGCATTTAACAGCTCCAGAAAAGGATTCTGTCTGTCTGTCTGTCTGTCTGTCTTCCTGCCTGTCTGTTTGTCTGTATGTGTTTTAATACCTACGGAGTGAAACTTCAGTGCACCCAGAGGAAGCGGATTCAACACTGCTGATTTTGCTATTTCATACATTGAACTCAAACACACACACACACACACACACACACACACACACACACACACACACTCACTCCCAGGGCCAAGTCTGGGTCCTCTTACACACATAACAACGCCCACTTTCCCTATGATATACGAGCGGCATCGGCAGGGGTTATTTGGGAACATCGAAAGGTTGAAAGTGCTGTAACTCAAGAGCGCACACAAATCTGTTTATTGGGCCGAAGCTATTTAATGTCGCAATGTCTCATTAAAAAGGAGAAGTTAACGCTGTCATCTGATTGTGACATTAAAATTAACATCTTAATAATAATAACAACACTTAGAAATATGATAAAAAATTAATACCCAAGATTATTTCAAATTTGTGGAAAAGTATCCTTTTCACCTTCACAATAATGTATGTATGTTTTTTATCTTATACAAATCATATAGCTATTCATTTGACTATACAGTATGTGTTGATATCATGTAATATTTATCTTTGGAACTATGTGTATGTAACTTACAAATGTTATCTATTTAAATAAAAATATATTTACTTTTCCTTTTTTTAAGGTGATATAGTATACAATTAACATATTTGGAATTTTTATGCATGACAATTATTGGACGTGTATGTACTGTATATATATATATATATATACACTCAACAAAAATATAAACGCAACACCTTTGTTTCTGCTCCGATTTTTCATGAGATGGACTTAAAGATC
>JAOTRS010000027.1:12132826-12147267 GCA_028565755.1 Dinotopterus cunningtoni | reverse complement strand
TATAAGTATATAGTAAGCTCCACGTTTTTATTAAAAAAAAATCCGTTAATAATGCATTTTGAAGACGGTTCACGCTTACTGATTGGTCCGCCTTATGATTGGTTACTGCAAATGATGTGTACCAGCGACTCCGCCCCCACGTGGTCTCTTCGCGTCACGTGGTTGCGTGCAGTCTGCACAAGAGAGAGCGGAGTGTCCTCTGTCTGTCTGACGCCAAGTTTACTGTTGAAGATCAGCAAATGTAAGTGTTTTCCTGCTTGTATCACATTTCTACTGCATACAGAATACCCAGAAAAGCGTTAAATAATCACTGGAAGGGTTTGTTTGAGTCTGTTTGGCTTTGGACCACTCACTGTTAAACAAAAGATCTGCATAGTCGTCTACTTCCGAGCTCAGGAGTTTAATTATACGGCTGTAAAGCAAATTTGTAGCATAACGTGAAGTTTTTAAGCATTTTGTAATTATAATGTTTTTTTTAAGGGGGGGGGGCACTTGCTCGCTGAGGGCCTTTCAGCGATAGCTTTCATTTTCCATCCACATTCTGACAGATCCCGCCTACTTGGCAATGATTGGCTGGCACGGCACCGGGTTCTGCCCGGTGATTGGCTTGTAGCTTAAGTCTTCTGGTAATTTGCCAATCATTGAACAGGAACCTCGAGTCATTGAAACGATTAGGAGGGAAAAAAAGATTGTTGGAGGGTCGTTGACCCGCCCAGTTTATCTCGTTATCTGCGCATACACACCCACACACGCGCACACACGGCTTGAAATGGTTTTGTTCAGATATTCTGCTTTGTCATTGTGCCAGGCGCATACAGCCCCAGGGGTTTACTTGTTTTCCTTTAAATAATTAAAGAAGAGCACATTGAAGTTTACTAAAGCTGAAATACTTTGGGGGATTTTCTTCTTGCAGGTGTTTAATTATTAATCAGAGGAAACTTGTGTAATAAAAGCTCCTTTCAGCTTTATAATCCTCTCGAAGCGCATGACCTGCACGAGACATGGCCTGTATTCGACTGGATCGATCAGTTCTGAATGGGCAGGCTGGTTCTCAGTTAAATCACACTCTTTTTCCTCCCATTCAGCAGGTCTTTTTCTGCTCGTCATTAAATCTCCAGCAGTTTCCTTGTCTACCATGTTGAATCTTAAGTTGTTCTCTCTAGTGCTGATGCCCGGTTGAGAGGATGATCTTGCTGAATCAGTGCAATGTTGAGAACTGCATTGGTTCAGGTGATTTAGGGCGTTCTCACATTAGGACCTCGGGATCGCTTGACTTAAAGTCTGGTTCGTTTTGATCAGTGAGAACGCAACATGTTCCACGCTGGAAGAAGCGGTCTCGAGAGTGATACAGTGAACTTGAGCGCGGATCAGACATGGAAGCCAGTCGTACCTAAACATGGAGGCAGATGTGATGTCATCAATGCCGTCTGTACGTACTGTAGCACGCGCCGATCTCATCCTCTGACCTACACTGCCGTAGCTGAGATCGTTTTTTATTTTATTTTATTTTTTTTTCTGAACGCTTAATTTTTTCCGAAATATCAAGCGTAGTGCGAGGATTTACTTTCTCATTATCGGCTTCTTCTTCTCTTGTGTTTAATGGTACCTCGCAAAGCAACTAGGTATATACTGCCACCTGCTGCATCATAGAAAGCAAGTACACAAGTGCACCCGAGTACGGAGAACAAAAGTAACGTAAACTCTAATTGTTTGGATTGCAGCTTTAAATACAGAAGAAATTTTCTGTAGAAACAACAGGGATCATGCATATAATCTGAAACTAACAGAATTTTTTTAAATGAATTTTTTAGTAAGGACATGCTTATTTAACGTTTTGGGTTGTAATGTTTTCCATCCTGAAGAAAATCTTTATGAAAAGAAGAATTTACACTTATGATAAAATTAATTTTTTCGAACAGTTTTAATGTTGGTATATTAACGTCTTTTGTAACGTTTTTGTACTTTCCTCTTAGCTTTTTTTAAAAAAAAATTTAAGTTTGGAATTGACTAAAGTAAATGTTTTACATAATAGTTGTAATATTTTATCTCTCTCAGTGTTTATTTATATTTGTAAGAAATGGCTTTATCTTTATACATGTCATATATTATCAACCTGTAGCTGAGGGACTTTTGGCGTCCAGTCACCATGTCGTATGTTGGAGTAGAAAAGTGTTTTGCACTTTAAAGCCTCTTGTTCCTGATTGCTCTCTCAACAGCAACAAGCCCTTAAGATGTCTGCCGGAAACGCCAAGATCGGTCATCCTGCTCCTCAGTTCAAGGCCACGGCGGTGGTGGACGGCCAGTTTAAAGACGTCCAGCTTTCTGACTACAGAGGTACACAGGAACAGTTTGGTTAAAGGATGAGAAATGTGGTCTTTGTTTCTGGTTTTGTTGCCTTCTTATCCCAAAACCCAAAGCCACTAGTTTTTGACGAAGCATGTGATCATAGCCTTAACAGTCTCCGTTAACCTCGTGCAGCTTTGAAGGAAATGTAAAAAATATTTAATAGTGCATGTTTTATTATATAATTCAGTAAATTTTAACTCCTCTAGTGTTAATTATTTAAAGACTGTACAGCTTTATTTATGGGATGTACATGAAGAATCCCAGAGCGTGTCAGATCTTCTCTCTGATTTAAACCACGTCTCACGCTTTCTTCCCCAAACACTTTTCCTTTCGTTTTAAAGGGAAGTATGTGGTCTTGTTCTTCTACCCCCTGGACTTCACCTTCGTGTGCCCGACTGAGATCATCGCCTTCAGCGATCACGCCGAGGAGTTCCGTAAGATCGGCTGTGAGATCCTCGCCGCCTCCACCGACTCCCACTTCAGTCACCTGGCCTGGTGAGGAGCGTCTGCAACACACACATGCACGCTCGCACACACACACACACACACGATCTGTATTGCGATTCAGATAGAGGAACTGCAACGTTTTACCACCTCAACTACAGGTAGTCCCTGACAAATGAGTTCTGTCCTGGGAGCACGTTCGCAAGTCAGATTTGTTCTTAAGTCTGACAAAGTGAGTCTTGTACGCCTTTGACATAAATATACAATGTAAATCAGACCAATCCACATGAGTAAATCTCTGTCCCCTTTCCCACACTGCTATCATGTGGCCAAAAACCGTATTCATGCCTAAGAAAATGAACCTTACACAAATGTAGCAGTGTTGTCTCTGCGCCTTTAAATCGTGAGGGGAATCTCAGACGTCATTTTGTCTCAGAGCTGTTTTCCACTGTATTCCACTGTTTTGTTGAGGATTTTCCAAAATTTGGATTATTCACCACCAGAACAGCTTTACAGGACAGACATTTTCTATCATCGTGCTCCCAGACTGATTCATTGAAACCGGTGAGGCCGTCTCATTTCTCCAGCACACACACACACACACACACACACTTACAACATACCAGACTTGAGACATTTTATACATTCACTTACACTGAGGACACTGTATATAATTGTAAATACTGGTATCTGGTGGACTGCAGTGTCTATTTTTTATTTTTTTGTACAACACATGTCAGCTGCTTCCGTGATTGAACTGGAAGTAGAACCGCGGTCCGTTCGTAAGTCGGGGACTACCTGTACATTGTAAAAACGGATTTTGGAGTCACTGTGGGGATACATGAATTGACCCACAAAACAATTGTGATACATCACTAAAACATTTTTTTCCCCTATCTCCGAAACACATAAAATATATGAAATATATAAATATATAAACCAATAACATCAGTTTATAATTATAAAGTCTGATTAGAACCTAGAGACAGCTACAGCTCTAAACTGTGGTCACTTTTCTTTTCCTATCCTTGGTACATTTCCTGTGCCGTTTTAAATAACAAGAGAATCCTTGTTGCTCACCATTATTGTCACCATGGTTACCGCCATTAATTGAATGAATGGTTTCGTACCACCTCAGGAATTTTTTTTTCCCCTCCCACATTGTGCCAGGAAACTTACAAGTCTAAGGCGTCTTACACATTTACTGTTCTAACATCAAACAAAGTACATAAAGTGATAATAGAACAGGAAAAAAAGATAAAAGAAACAAACAAAAAGAAAAAAATATAATTAATTTACTGTAAAGTCTTTAACTCCTTTTGATCCTGTGCGTTGGCTCGTAACTGACTGTAGCAGAGAACAAGGGCTGCTACTATTCAACACATACTGTTCTTCATAAAATCTTCTTTAAATGCTTAATTAAACTCAATCCAACATTTCCAGCAATCATCAGATTTGTTTGTATTAAGGCGTACGATAAATATCCTAAAACAGTCTGTTAATGTGGTTAGGCCTTGATTTAACCTTTTTTGAATATATCACTCCTACGTGTGTGTACGTGCGTTTGTGCACATTGCGCCTGAGGTTTGGTGTGAAGACTTCCCAGCTCGTGCCTTATCACCTGTTAACCCACCCCTCATTGATAAGCCCAGTGAGAGCAGACGCATGGGCACAGATACACAGTGAAGAGTAACGGCCATCCGTATCTCGAACCTCCTGTAGCATCGCGCTTGGCTCGTACCGCACCTCCTTCTCCTAATCCTGGAGATGATTGACAGCATTTCCCTTTGTGATGGTACTAAAGTTCACATCGCTTTTTGATGATCCGAAAGCAGTACTTATGCGACTCTTTCTGCAGCGGATGCACCGAAGGTCACGGTAGCAGATGATAATGAAGTGTTTTTACTGAACTAGGAGAAGAAATTAACTACAAGTTAATACAGCTAAATGCGTTAGACGTTAGAGCGCGTTACTGAGATCTGTTACAGTTTCTTAGATGCCCAAGTAGAAAATTAAGAGGATATGAGGATTTTATTTATTTATTTTTTTTCCGGGAGGTAGTGCATAAAACAAAATCCTGATTCATACTTCTCACCAGTTGGTGGCGGTAATGCACAATTTAATTGTCTGCCAACTGAGCCCTTCTCAAATATCCTTAAAAAAGAAGTAAATTGTCAATTCTAAACCTAATCCTAAACCTGTTGAGTCAACATCCTGTCTTAATTCTGTCTGCACAAAGAAGTGTGTTGGTACCTTATGAACAGAGAGATCCTTCATGGTAATGACTTGCCTTACAAATGTGTGTGTGTGTGAGAGAGAATGTAAAACAGTAGACGAGAAGCATTTGCAGATAAGACTGTATTACTAGATTAAAACGTGCCGTTAAAAACTTATTAAAAGTATAAACTAATGCAAGATTCATGACTCTTCATTTTAAATAACATTGTGATTATTTTAAGTCTTTGGGAAATAGACACTTCCTGTTTAACAATCATCTGAGAGTTGCGCTTCAGTATCCTGAAGATTGCACCTGTGATTGATTTATTTTTTTTTCCCCTTCCCCCTTTAATCCAACCTCTCGCACCTGCAAAATGAACCGTTTCTATGGTTACAGGCTTCGTCCCGAGCGTCCATAGAGATGCGGAACGTCTTTAGCACAGTACATGTGGTAAGGTTGTGTTTCCCATTCCTATGTTCTGTCTCATGATAGGATCAACACCCCGAGGAAGCAGGGAGGTCTGGGCTCCATGAACATCCCTCTGCTGGCCGACCTGAACCACTCCATGTGCCGCGACTACGGCGTGCTGAAGGACGACGAGGGCATCGCGTTCAGGTCAGGACCAAAATGTTTGCAAAGAATACACATGATTACCTTGGATAATGATGATGAGCTACTTTAGCAGTGTATCTGTTGTTCTTATCAAGTTTCTCTAGAGCAAAAACTACAATAGGAAGTGTTGTTCATAATCACTATCCTTGTGCAACTGTTCTATTTAATTTTAAACTCTATTTAAATTTTGTGAATTCCAGACATCGCCCAAGCCTCACTTTCGTTTTTTTTTCCTGCACACAGGGGGCTGTTTGTGATCGATGATAAGGGCATCCTGAGGCAGATCACCATCAACGACCTGCCAGTGGGACGCTCTGTGGACGAGACCCTCCGCCTGGTCCAGGCGTTCCAGTTTACTGACAAGCACGGAGAAGGTGAGTTCTTGCTGTTGCGACAAACCACTCCACACCGCGCAGTCATGAGATCTTCAGAAAGCATGCATGAATCCGGTGTTCTAACAATCCATGCTACCTGTCATTCTTTGCTACTTAAACCAACATTTATTCATATTCATTTCTTTTTATTTTTTATTTGGGAGCATAATTTGTGGGAGAGATTTTTTTTTTTTCTGTCAGAATATGCTACTGTAATTTCTCTATTAATTATGGTAACATATCAAAACATGCTTCACATACTGTTATTTTACATTTACCGCTTTAATATTTAGAAATTTTTTGCTAAGGTGGCACAAATCGATGGACTCTGATAGACTTCACACTATGGTAGCATTGCTTGACAAGTTAGCATGGATCATCAGAACACTCCTCATCTGATCGGCCGAAACGGCAGGGTGTTTGATATAGTGTTCTGTAAAACTTGTATCAGTGTTTAATTCTTTTAAAAATGTTAAATGTTTTTTTTTTTTTTTTTGTTTTTTGCAGATGACCACTTAATGAATTGGAATCTGTACATAATTTAGTGGAGAAATTCAGATTTATTAAACCCTATTTTATTAAAATAAGAGTGATTTAACAAAATGATTTACCAAACATGATGCTCATGCAGTTGTGATCCTTTATTTATTTCTTTAGCATTTTTATGCTGAATTAATTTTTTTTTTTTTTTTTTTTTTTATTTAAGCAGGAGCTCCAATCTGATTGGTTAATGTTATTTTTGTGGATGAGAACTTTTTCATATTTGGAAAGGAGCCCTTTATATGGGAAGGGGAATAAAAGTGCATTTTCAGACAAATTGTCGATGGCAAGAAGTTGTGTTTCAGTGCAAACTTGAGTAACAGGTTTTACTGATGTTTCATTAAAACACCGTCTGTCCTGAACAGTGACGCACATACGAACATGATGCTGATGCTGACTTTATTCAGCAGGAAGCTTTAACTGTCTTTGTTGTTCAGAAATATTTTTCTTTTCATTAAATTGAGAACCAAGAGTGAGGGGTGATCTCAGAGAGATTATCCAGCTGAGTTATTTACACCTGGTATAAAATGCCCAGACATAAGGGATGGGAATCACCAAGAAAATCAGTCAGTGCATCATGATACGTAGGTGTCGATTCAATTTGTATTAATTTCTCTAAGCACTATGATATTTTATCAATATCCTGATATTTATTATTATTATTTAAGATTTTGTAGCATTTCTATACAAACTTGCCAAATGATTTGTTCTACCACACAGGATGCAGTGCTGGCTGCCAACATGTAAATAGTTTAGAGCACCACCTGTAGGATTATAGAGGAACTGCAAGGTTTTAATTTTGGAGTCATTCACGGAATGCCACAGAAAAAGAATACGTAGAATCCCTGCTATTTTATTTTATTCTTACTCATCTCTACGATATAATATGAAATGGTTTTAAACACACATGAAACCTTGTCAGAATAAGAGAGTAATGATTTTGTTTTCCCCTCTGCAGTCTGCCCTGCAGGATGGAAACCCGGAAGTGACACCATCGTCCCTGACGTTCAGAAGAGTAAAGAGTTCTTCTCCAAGCAGTAAAATGTTCCTCGCACCTGCGATAACACTGACCCAGCGAGGATACTGAAGCACTTAACGCTAAGCTCTGATTAGACCATAGTGTTTTTGTTTGATTTGTTTATTTTGTTGTTCTGCTGTTAATGAGCCTTAGAGAGTGACATGTTAACACCTCATCTGTTTCAGTCTGCTGTTACGTCATCTGAATTTGTTCGGTCACATTTCTGCTGAAATACCTGTAGTTCTCTCTTTTTCTTTCTTTTTTTTCCATTTATGATGAAAGCATGGCGAAAGAAGATTTTGTACTCCTGAAGCGTTAACGCCTGCTTCCTTGTTAACATCCTAGAATTGTCCAATAAAGGTGCTGGTTTAAAAAGACTTGTTATGAGCGTTTTAATTGGTTTGTGTGGTCCTTCCATCCATCTATTCATCCATCCACCTTGGAAGATGGCTTATATGTCCTGTTTTGACATAACCACGTTTATAGCCGTCGTTTAAGTTGTGCATTGTCTAATGATGTCCTCCTATTGGAAAGTGGCTTTAAAATGAGCGTAGTAGCAACACACAG
Organism: Dinotopterus cunningtoni; assembly: GCA_028565755.1. Lineage (NCBI taxonomy): Eukaryota > Metazoa > Chordata > Actinopteri > Siluriformes > Clariidae > Dinotopterus > Dinotopterus cunningtoni. Next base: position 12,139,148 of record JAOTRS010000027.1, on the reverse strand, counting down.
ATTCAAATCCAAATCTTTGACACCTCCAGCACTTACCTGTGCACGGGTTTGGTGTCATCATGCGTGTCACCCCAAGATTAGGCTCTGCCACTTTCCTGCAGCTGTTTTCTGACCTTTATGAATTCCCCAGAAGTGGGAATCTCCCATGATTTCGGGGACCGTGTTTATTTGTGCTGTCCCCTGAGATGTCTCAAATTTCCCCTTGGGATTTTGCAAATTCCCTCTGGGCTTAAGAAAGCTGCTGTGTGCCCGTCAGGGTCACTAAAAGTCATTTGCAGGTCATATTATGTCTGATCATTATCAAAAAAGTTTTAAAAATTTGTAACAAAATCTGACTGTGTAGTGTAAACCCAGCTTCATCAGGATCAGAATGGCTCCGGAATAAAATAAAATTCTTTTATTTCTGTAAAGTCATACAATGAAAGGTATAATGGCGGCACGGTGGCTTAATGGTTAGCACTGTCGCCTTGCACCTCCTGGGTCCTTGTTCGATTCCCACCTCGGGTCTGTGTGCATGTTCTCCCCATTCTTAATGGGTTTCCTCCGGGTACTCCGGTTTCCTCCCACAATCCAAAGAAATACAGATTAGGCTAATTGGTGTTCCCAAATTCCCTGTAGTGTGTGAATGTTGGGAATAAATACAATGATAATCACCCCTGAACTGCACAGTCAGTCCCTAGTTGGATTACAGTTGCTCCTAGATGGATGAATGGAAGAAGAGGTATTAAACTTGTAATATACAGACTGACCACTAGAGGGGGGCCTTTCACGAATTTCTGATGAAGTGAGTTAGTGTTTAACTGGAGGATTCTGTCATATTTAGCCATACAGCAGGTCAAGGCTTTTCAACTCCAGTACTTGAAAGACACTATCCAGCAAAGTTTGTAATTCACCAACACCTAAACATACCCACTAAACCTGGTAATTAAGATTAAGATTAATTGACACTGCTGTGCTTGAGCAGAAGAATCACCAAACTGTGCTGGACCTTCCAGGACTGGACATGAAGATCCCTACAGTAAGTGATGCACTTTTCAGCTGCAAGAAGTTTAATATTCAGCAATGAGCATCCATGTGACCGTAGTATTGTATATTGTTTATACCCTGAAAATAAACTATGCCCCTTGACCTTATAAGTAGTGTAGACTTTGGTTAGAAGTTCTAATCACCAGTTTAACACTCTGTACAAGCGAGTGTGTCAAACACCTGGTCACGCAGAGAATTGGAAGGAGATGCTCGACGTGATCAGTTCGAAAAAGTAATCTGTAATCGTTGATGCGGCGACGTTTTCTATTAGTTGTTTAACATTTATGGAAGGAGTGGAAGGAGTCTCCAGTGTCGGTGCTATGTAACAGCTGTCATTTTTCCGACAGCCTTCACAACACGGTTTCTCGGTAACCTGACGAGGTGTGTTTTTTAAAGAAACAACCTTTAAAAGAAAGAAAATCTGACAGGCTGATGAGGGGAATGACTGTTGGTAGCAATAACGTAAGTAATTACAGGAACTGACTTGTCTCGCAGACGTTCCGCAACATGTAATGCAACTATAAATGGATAAAAGGTATGACTCTAACACACCTGAGGTACTGAACTGAGTTTTCAGGAGTGCGGCTGTGCACCTCTGGTGCAAGCAAATCACCCATAACTAGCTCTTGTGTCATGGAGAGTACGGTAAACAGAAATTAACGCTGATCCCTGACTCGGATAAAGTGCCTCATGCCGCTATCTGGGGTTAGCTAGACTGGGCTTGGCTCGCTAATGCTACCTCTGAACAGAAGTGGACTTGTTGTTCACTTTTACTTCATGGCGTGCATCGTAAATGGGTCATGTAGTGAAAAAGCAAGACTCAACTCTAACAGTTGAGTTGCATGTTTGATCACCAAGCAGATTTAGAGAAATCAGAATGTTATAGGTTTATATCCATAATAGAACAATTTTACTTGGACTACGGGAGAAAACCAGACAACATGAAGGATACCCATACAGGCCTGAGGACAATTTGCAAAATTTAGCAAAATTTGCTAAAACAGTCGTGACAGTGCTGCCCACTTTGCCAGTTGTGAAAAAACCTGAATTGCTAAAAGCAAAACAGTGCTTTCTGGTGGCTCTAATAAATAGTCAAGCAAGGTTTTGTACCCTAAGCACTGTTGATGTAAAAAAAAAAAAAGGGTGTGTTAGTAACTAACTGTGAACTCACTCTACAGTATGTATTAAAGTGTTGGTAGATATAGGTGGCAGCATGGTGACTTAGTGGTTAGCACTGTCGCCATGCACCTCCAGGGTCTCAGGTTCGAAATCCGCCTGTTGCTTGGTGGATTTCCTCCCACAGTCCAAAGACATGCAGGTTAGGCTAATTGACATCCCCGCTAGTGTGTGAATGTTGTCCTACCATGGTTGTAAAAAAGGAAATAAATACAATGTTAATCACCATTGGCCTCCATGGACCTTAGTTAGACTACAGAGGTTCCTAGGTGGATGATTATGTGCTTTAATAGTGAATTATTTGTGTCCTGATGATATGATGTTTGTTTTTAGAGTTAAACAGGTCTTCGACTGGACTGTAAAATTGTTTCGTACCCTTAGCCCTGTTGATGTAAAAAAAAAAAAAAAAAAAAAAAAAAAAGGGGAGTGTTAGTATGTAACAAAGTGGCTGTAGGTATAGTTGGCAGCACGGTGGCTTAGGGGTCAGCATTGTTGCCTTGCACCTCCAGGATCTGGGTTTGATTCCCACCTTGGGGTCTGTGTACAGTATATGTGGTTTGCATGTTCTCCCTGATGCTTTGTAGGAGTCCTCTGGGTACAAAAGACATGCAGATTAGGTTAAGTGGCATCCCTGTAGTGTGGGAATAAATACCATGGTCCCTACTTAAACTACAGGGGTTCCTTGATGGATGAATAGGTATGCTCCTTAATAGTTAATTATTTGTGTCCTGATGATATGATAGTGAGTTTTTAGAGTTAAACAAGTGGACTGAATTTTTTTTTTTAAACCTTAGCGCTGTTGAGGTAAAAAAAAAAAAAAAAAAAGTTGAGTGTTAGTATCTAACTGTAAACTGACTGTACAGTAGGTATAGGCATGGGTGTGTGTCAGTGCACAGGGACAAAGTGCATTAAAGCTTCAACTTGTGTACCTGATACACTCATATCACCACCACACACACACACACACACATCGGATCTGCTCATGATTCATTGATATATTGTGAATATAATGCGTATAAAGTGACATATTTAGGGTTTTGAAAACCTGCTGTCCAAATTCATGAAACAAAAATATTTTTTATAATATAAAAATTGAAAAACACGTGACTCATTTGCCTGATTGGGACTGAAAGGGAAGCTATTAGGAGTGAAGGCTGGGGAAACAACAAGCCAGAGTCTATTAATAGAAGAGAAAAAAAAAACAATTTACTTCTTACTGTAGCGACCTCGATCTCTCTTTGCTCTTTCATGTCATTTGTGCTTGCGATAGCTCTAATTTTGTGCAAACTACCCGGAAAATGTCCGCGGCTTCTTATTTTTATCTCAGGTTTGCTTTTCGCCGAAACTGTTTTGGGAACTCGAGAATCGGGGAAATTCCCGCGTTGCAATTTTTTTTGTCAACCATTCACACGCGCGGCTCATTCACTCAACTTCAAAGTCTGGCACAAAAAAAAGAACGAGAGAAGAAAAAAAAAAAACACACTCTGATTAAACCGGTAGTGTGGGCGGGGTTTCCTGGCAGTTCTACTCTCGATGACGTACATGTTAAATGTTTGCCCATTTTTGGATTCCGCGATGACGTCAGCGCGTTCTGTGCGTACCCTGCCGCACTTCTGAGCGCGCGCGTAACGTATGGAAGTGTTAAAGTAAAGAAAGCATCATTACGCATCACATTCCCCATAGCAGTACACCGTGTATTTTAACCAGACACACGCACACACACACAGGATGGAGTTTTTTAAAACAGTGTTTTACTTAAATACAAAAAAAAGCATTTACATTTACATGATTTGTCCGGAATAAATCAGACGTAAACAGTGAAAATAACTTATCTGGATGTATTCATAGGATATCACTCGCACAAAGATGATGAAGTGTTGCTGACAGTCCCTGACAGTCCTTTCATTTTTCTTTTCTCGTGTGCATTTTTATCTGGTACCTTAAGAGCAACATGTTTATAAAGGAAATGCCTAAAACAAAGCACACACACACACACACACATACATACAGCAACACGTTTAAAAGTTTTCTACAAGAAACATACGCTCGAGCTCGTTCAGTGCTGCAATGCAATCATCAATACGTTTTCCAGTGTTTCCCCCTTTTTTTTTATACATATTTAAAAAAAACAAAAAACAATACATTGTGTCCATGAGTCTGTCAAACTTCTCAGTACGACTTGATCTTTGGCGTGAGCATCAGCTGGCACCCGCTGCTCACATGCGTCATGACTTTCTGCTTGAGCTGCGCGACCTGTTCCCGCAGCACGGACGCGGTGTTGGACAGCCCGGCGTTGTCCGACTTCAGCACCTTCACCTTGTCCTCCAGCCGCGAGATGCGCTCCAGCTTCCGCCGCCTGCACTTGGTGGCCGCGAGCCGGTTGCGCAGGCGCTTGCGCTCCGCCTTGACGCGCTCCTGGTCCTCGAGGTCGACCGGCGACGTCGGCGGCGAGCCGTCCGCGCAGGCGGAGTGCACGTCGGGGACGATCTGCGGCTCCTCTTTGAGCGCAGAGAGCCTGGGCGCGTGCAGCGCGTTCTGGAACGCGTGGTGATGCTGGTGATGCTGAGGCTGCTGGTGGTGGTGGTGGTGGTGGTACTGATGATGGTGAGGCAGGTAGCTGATGGTGGCGCTGGGGTAGGTGGCGCCAGGTGCAGCGGGCTGCTGGAGGCTAGTGTTTGGACTGCAGCTGTTCAGTGTGGCGTACACGGGCGTCTCGGACTGCAAGGCCGGGGGAACTCCTCCGGCGCCGAGGGACACGTTCGGTGGTGCCACCTGGTTCATCTTGTGCAGCTCGTCCAGGGCTTTGACGAATCCGTCCGCGAAGCCTTCCTGCTCCTCAGTGGTGGAGCGACTGTACAGGTGGTACTGACCCGGGGTCGGGCTCGTGATCACGCCTCCGCCGCTCTGCGCGATCAGGCGCTCCAGCTCCGGAGAGGCGAGTTTGAGTGTACCGGCGGCGTCTGCGCTCCCGGCCGGGTAGAAGTCGTTCTTGAAGCTGCGGTACGGCTCGACAAAGCCGGCGCTCATGCTCTGCTTTAGGAGCTTGAAGTCGCGCAGGGCCACGGCGTCTGGAGTGCCATAAGCAGAGAGAAACGAGTCGTCATGATAAAACGGTTGCTCCATTTTGGTGGATATGTGACACATTTAGAGAGCAGAGCTTCAGTCTAGTTTAAATATAGTCATATATTTCTAGGCTAGATAAAGATACACTTTACAGCGCACAATGTCCAAACATCTCGTGTGTGTTCCGTAAATATTAACAAGCTATTTAAAAAAAACAAACAAAAAAACAAACAAACTTCCAGGTAAAAAAAAAAAAACGTTTTGTTTACTGTACCAAGTTGTCAGACGCGTTTCCTTTTTATTTTCCTTTAACAGCCGTCTCAAAATGATGTCCAAAATCTCTTTCCTTCCAAACACTTCAAAATCACCGCGCTGTCTTTTCTTTTCTTTCTGTCTGTCTGCGCTGTCTCCGTCCGCAGCACGCGTATCTAAACTTTACGCGCGTCCGCCGCTTCGTTTTATACCCGCGTCCTCGAAAACGCGCCGAAACAGGACACGCCCCGCCTGGGTGACGTTGTTTCCAGGAACTACCGAGACTTGAAAACAAGGCTGGAGGCGCGCGCTCGCGTAGTCTCGTTTCCATAGACGCAACTCGGCCGACTGTTAGAAAAAAAAAAAACTAAACTAAACAAGAAAACAAGCAGCTTTTAGCAAAGTTTCCTTCAACGGATGGGAAAGAAGGGAAAGAAAGAAAGAAAAGCAACAGCAATAACATCAGCCCGGTGTTATGGTCAGGCTGAGGACGTGCTAAATAAAGCTGAGATTCAGGAGCTGGGGAAGCACCACTTCTTCTTTTATGGCTCACAACAACAGTATTGTTTATGTGTTTATATGTTTATGTGTTTGTGTTGTTATATAAATGTCTACGTCTGTTGTCAAGGTTGGAATGTGTTTTAAAAAAACATATTTATATATCTTTGTTCTAGAACCTCATCCATTTATGTAAGATTGTCAGAATAATAAATCTCATTTTTATATTTTCTCAAAAAAAAAAAAACGTTTTTAAAAAATGAGCACTTGACTGAAAGATTACATCTTCCCATTCTTTTTCTTTCTT
>JAOTRS010000027.1:12057326-12070364 GCA_028565755.1 Dinotopterus cunningtoni | reverse complement strand
CTTGAAATGGATTACAAACGTTAATGATAGTACACATGAGAAAAAAAGACAAGTTTGTATCTTTGTGTGTGTGTGTGATGTGTGTGTGTATACAGGACAGGTGAACAGCTTGCATTGGCTCAGAACTTTTCAGGCTTCAGGCTACATTCCTGCATCACTTGTCAACTCTGCTCAGTAGGCACTAATTAAACAATCTAGTTAAGCACATGCAGCCCATAGCTAGATCAGTACTGGCAGTTTTGTACAAGTTCAAGCTTGTGATGAGCTCTGCCTGCTCAGTGAGACCAAACTGATCAGTATAGATGATTTCTATACTGGTATCTATATCTGCCATAGTTGTTCAGAAAACTATATTCACTAATGCATGACCTGTTTATTATGCAGATTTTTATAGTTGCAAACTAGATAAACCAAAACATTAAAGGAGCTGATTTGAACTGATGTCTAGCGACAAAAATGTGGTTGGCTAACTCAGACAGGAACCAGTTTAGAAACCCTGGATAAATTTTTACACGTGCAAACTCAAGCCAATCATTGCCTGCTGTCGTGTTTCATTTAGCTAATGCAAAGTTTGAATAATTTAAATGAATAATTTCTAATTGAAACAACCTGTTTCACCTACTGTTAAGCATTTTCATCACTGCATAGCATTAACGTCTAGAGTTCACATCCTTCCAACAGAATTTGAGTATTACACTTTTGGTCTAGACTGATAAAGTCTTGCCTACAACCCTAGTAATGTATGCAGGAGTTTTTCTTGCAGATCCTTAGCATTCTTTATCGTGTTTTATCTGGGGATTTATTTAAGTACCAGTTCGACTCTCTTATGTATATACGAGGATCGTTCAAGCCAAACCGGGACTTGTGATGAAATTTCTTGTGAATGAAGGCATGACATTAACAGATCACAGTACGGTGATGAGACTCTTAATGGCAGTAAAACATCTAAACAGTGCAAACGTTTTAAAGAAAGCCGTGTGTCTGTGAATGACGATCCCAGCTGAGGAGCCTATTGTAGTCGTTTCCCTGAAGCAAGTGGAACGCCTGATCCTTGAAAAGTGATGGATAACTTGTCGCCAACTCACCAAAGAGACCCATCTGTCTATGGGAACTATACACGAAATCAATCACTAAGACCACTTGCACGTTACAGGACCTCGGCTGGGAGTTCTTGCCATGTATTCTACCTTGATGATCTCCAAGCAATAGTGAACCTCTGGGACAAGTTAGTGTACAGGGGATTCTATAGAGAAATTCTGGTAGTTTTTCTCTCATAACTGTGTTCTGTTATTCTGCACAAGCAAATTCCTGGTTTGACCTTGACATCCCATGTTTTTAAACTAGGTGTTCAATTACTGTACATGGTGACAGAACTAGCTAGACTTAACTTTAACCCAAAAAAACACAAAGACATTAAGACAGATTCTGATTGATCTGACATATTCCCACAATGTCCTTTTTTTAACCCAGCAACCTAATGCTAACCTAAGGTTGTCCTTCCCAACCCAGTTGTTCTTGCAAGTTATTCATCAAACAACGTTGTTTCATTTATTCATTGATGCTTTGAACCTATGAGGGTGCAGAACAGACTAAGAAGCCTAAGCTCAGTGTCTTTACGTTAACCTTAAAGAAGCACAATAGGTCTTTTAGTAGCTTGTCCATACAACTTTTTCTAATACCACTGTAGGAGAATGAAGCTCAATTTATTTACCTGTTTGATGGACTTAAAGCAGACAGTCAAGAAAAACCTGTCACCTAATGCAGATATGCTGAACACAACCTATTTTTACACTTCATTAAACATTTTAGACATATTGCTTTAGCTACAGTAGGACTTGATTCCAGTTTTGTGGTGAGGGATATTTTAAGATTGTTACATCCAGCTCTCCCTTCTGCATTTTGTAGCTTACTGAAAAATCATCTTATGAAGCTCATATTATTATATTATTATTATCAGTCAAACCATGTTAATTATTATCTGTAGTACTCAGTGACCTCCCCGAAGTTGCACTCGCTATGAACTGGGACTTTTTCCCTCCTGTGGTGATGGAATTTCTCCCCAAGGAGAGAAAGATAGAAAACACGGTGTTGGAAATGCGACCTCAAAGGGTCATATGGGTTCAGAAGGTTGGGAATGAGGTCAGCCCTCCAGCAACGTTGAACCTTGTATAACCAGAGTATTTGAACAGATGTCTTCAGCTGTTTCCAAAAGTGTCGCCTTGAGTTGGAGAAAAAAAAAACTCTCTCGCTGTCCATTAGACTGTCTTTCATGTCTTTAACTCTCAGGTTTCCATGCTGCTTATTATATTAAAGAATACACAGTACACTTTTTATTGATCAGTTAATATCAGGTACCTTGCTGATACAGTACCTCGCTGATTCATTTTCTCTTTCTATTGGTTTATGTGATCTGTTAGTGAGAAGTCGAGACTTAATGGGGCTTTTAATAAGAGGTTAATTAACAGAATTAATCATTTTTAAAAAGAGCTTTTGCTTATTTATTCTTTGTTTTATTATTTATTTCTTTGAATCAGGTCACATGATTGTGTTTGAGCATTAATAGATTAAAGGAGTTGATAAATAGATTAAAGCAGCATGTTTCTAATGTACCATAGGAGGAATTTCAATGATGTCTTCAATCTTTTAAGAATATGGTATGTGCCACATGGCTACCTTACATGTTTGTTTGTTTTTTAACATGAACGTGCCACAGCAAATTAATTTTGTTTTTCGAGCCATTAAGAGGTGGACTTGCTGTTGTGTTTTGGGTCAATGTTCCCCCTCAAAATCCGAGTGCGCTTCAGTTTGAGGTTACAGACTAATGGTCAGACATTCTCCTTTAGGATTTTCTGGTAGAGCGCAGAATTCATAATTCCATCAATTATGGCAAGTCTTTTAGGTCCTGTACATGCAAAGCAGCCCCAGACCATCACAGTACCACCACCATGTGTGACTGTTGGTCTGAAACTTCTTTTTATGAAACACTGTGTTAATTTTTACACCAGGCAGGACACACACAACTTATACCTCATCAGTCCACAAAATATTTGCCCAGAAGTCTTGGGGATAATCAAGATGTTTTTGGCAAATGTGAAACGAGCCTTTATGTTCTTTTTGGTCAGCAGTTGCTTTCACCCTGGAACTCTTCCATGGATGCCATTTTTATCTCTTTCTTATTGTTAAAACATAAACACTGACTTTAACTCAGGCAAGTGAAGCCTGGGGTTCTTTGGATGTTGTTCTGGGTTCTTTTATGAGCTCCTGGATGAGTTGTCCTTGTGCACTTGTTCCAACACTGTCCCAATTTTTTTTTCATTTGTGGATAATGGCTCTTTCTGCGGAGTCCCAAAGCCTTAGAAATGGCTTGGTAACCTTTCCAGACTGATAAATGTTAATTACTTTGTTTCTGTTCTTGAATTTCTTAAGATTGTGTTGCTGTTTTAGATCTTCTAACATGCTAACTGGCACCAAGCGATCAGTAGCTGATCCTTTAAGTCCTGCTAGTTGCAAGGTGGGGACTCAATGGATCGGACTTGTTTTTCCAGCTTATCCCAAGGATGCTCAATTAAGCATCTGTTGAATTTGGAACCTCTGTCATGTTGACTTGAAAATTCTTGAACTTTTTTTGCAGTGAGTCAGGATGAAAAGACCACTGCCTTCAGCGAATACTGTTTCTTTGAAGGGGAGTATTTGGTCAGCAACAATGTTTACGCAGGTGGTACATGTCAAAGTAACATCCACATGAATTGCAGGACTTAAGGTTTCCCAGCATGACATTGCCCAAAGTATCACGCTGCCTCTGCCGGTTTGCCTCTTTCCCATAGTGCATCCCCAAGTAAGCGACACACACAAACACACACACACACACACACACACACACACACACACACACACACACACACGCACACACCAATCCGTTTCTTAGTCATGTTTCTTCACACACTTCTTCTATATTCCACACACACACACACACGCACGCACGCACGCACACACACACATGCATGCACTCTAGGAACGCACTCTTTTATTTGCTGTCTCCTCTACACACACACGCACGCACGTACACACCCCCCTCCCACACACACACACACACACACACACACACACACACAGAATAGTTATACTATTCAAGTTTTATAGCAAGTTTGTAGCATATTGTGCTTATGTTGCTGAATATGTGTGTGTGTGTGTGTGTGTGTGTGTGTGTGTGTGTGTGTGTGTTTGTGTGTGTGTGTGTGTGTGTGTGTCTAGAGCCTCCCTGCCTGCAGGCCTGTGCTCTGTGAGCTGTCACACACCTGGGCAGCACACAGCTCCAGTCCTGAGGGTGTGTCCGAGGCGTGTGTTTTATGATAATTGTCACGTCGGTCTCGGGAAAATGAGACGCAAATGACCACATGTCTTGGAAAGTTTGTTTTTCTTTTCCCACCTTTCTTGCATGAGTGCATGTGTGTCTATGTGTGTGTGTGTGTGTGTGTGTGTGTGTGTGTGTGTCTGTGTATGTTAATGCTTTCCATGTTCTTCTGCTGTAGATGTTAACATCAAACATTTAACATTTACACATCTGTAGTGGTGTGTAGACTCACTGAGGAATAACACACTACAGGACATGCGCTCATCTGGAAATAATCAGTGACGCTAACTGAAGGTACAGTTACTGTATCACCACAAAGTTTGCTATTTCTCAATAACATCATGTCCTGAAGATGTTTTGTTTCTCTTATACTATAGCAACAGACCAAATTTAAATTTCATAAATAACAACATTACATCATAATTATGATCCATTTATAGTTACATCTCCTGATATGATAATGTACAAGAGACGTTCAAGTCAAACTGTGCACAAGTCAACGCACATCTGGAGCCCACTGCAGTCGTTCCTGTGAACATTCAGCGAGTGGAACACCTGATCCTCGTCAGCAACATGCAGAAGGGACGCATCTCTCTGTGTGAGCTGTACACAAAATCATTCAATCAAGGAACATCCCTTTGTACAGTCCTGACCTCGCTCCAAGCCATTTCCACACGTTTGGGCCATTAAAGGAGTTCCTGGGAGGCCAGCGTTTTAGTGTGCTGAGAAAACTTTCTACCTTGATGGTGTCCGAGCACTAGTGAAACACGGGGATGAGTGCATTAGTGTAACAGGGGATTATATAGAGAAATAAAGGGAGTTTTTACTCTCATACGGTAAGTGTGTTCTGTTGTTCTGTACAATCAAAAGTCATTGTGCATTAGTATATATTGTATAATATGGCAAGCGATGTATAATATGATACCACAGCGATGTTGAATGCTTAAATCTGATCAGAGACAATAAGATGGTATTAATGAATTTTCTATAACAGCAGCTCTGACAGCTCTGAATGTTTATGTAAATGCACTCATTTCAATATGTTATTGTTTCTATTTTACATATAGTTCATAAAAAAATTTTTAACTATATAATAATAGTTAATAATAAAGGCTTATTTATGGAAGGAGTCTCCAGTGTCAGTGCTTTGTACTGTACAATAGCAGTTATAGTGAAAGAATTTCCTGTTCGCAGCTGCTTTAAAATATGTAATAAGTCGCTGTGTGGACGTTTCACAACAGTAAGTGATGTTTATTAAGAAATCAAAGATTGTCTTGTTTTTTTTATATTGTATAAGAGGAATATTTCATTTTATTTTTATGCAACTTATATATAATCTGTCTAGATAGATGGTAGATGTCATGCCTACAGTACTTACAAAAACTGCCAACAGATTAACAAATGCAAAACTCTAGCTGCAAATTTACAGTTACAGTCTCCAGATTTGTGCGTTTATGCAAAAGATTGTATCGTAATTGTACTTCTATTTCTAACTCTAATCCCAAAGCAGAGTACAAACTCAGCAGCTGCTGCTCGGGGTGTTGTGGAAGTGAGCAAGCCTCCTCTGGGAGCGAATGTTTCATGCTAGAACAAATACAGCAACCTTAAACATGGAGAGAGAGAGAGAGAGAGAGAGAGAGGGTGGAGAAGTGCCACTTTTATTTTCAGGAAGGAAACATCTGTGAAACAGTAACCAGTAACAGACGAAAAAGCGGAATCCGTGTCGGGAACTGTTAAAGATAGACATTTAGCGTTCCTCAAACGTGTGCGCACGCACACACACACACACACACACACACACACACACACACATACACACACGCCCTTTGTGCCACTTCCCTTCAGTTTCCAGCAACATGCTCTGTAATAAAGTGGTGTGATACTGAATAAATAAATGTGCACATCTCACAACACAAAAGCTTTACAGAGATTTGTCACACAACACGTTGCAACACATATATTTAAGATTCTGAACCGCATGATGTACTGTAGACCCTGCCTTGATTTACTGTGGTACTTTGCAACTTTCATATTCAATAATACACTTTATGACACTGTTGTGGTTTTCTTGTGGACTTTTATTACAAAGGAACATACATTCATTTTACTTTCTGGTTACTGCAGCAATTTTAACGTGCTGCATCAGAGTCCTTTGTGTTAATTTAAAAAAGCGCCTACAGTCATGATCTTTACGGTTAGTTCTGGATACGTGACAGCATATTTTTCCCATAGTGCTCTGTTCTGATTTTTTTCAGAAGGTGATGAATTTTCTTTAACAGCATCTTGTATGTTTCATTCCTGCTGCAAGGTTCTAACACAATTTCATTTAAGCATTTGGTAGTCGCCCTCATCCAGAGCGACTTACATTTTTATCTTGTTATACATCTGAGCAGTTGAGGGGTAATTTAGTGGCAGTGGGGTTTGAACATGGGACCTTCTACACCATAGTCCGGTGCCTTAACCACTCATCTACCACTGCTGTTTCTTGCTTCTATAGTAACAACAAATTTAATTTGTGTATAATCATTTCTATGGCGATGGTTGTTTTTTTAGCATTACTGAAATGATGCTCTGGTGTCAGCACTTTGTATAAGTCACTTCATTCAAGCTGTAGGAAAGTCCATTGCTTATGGTTTTGTCTTATTAACTTCAAGAAAGCAAAAACAGAGGAAGACTGGATTATTAATAGCTGCTAAAATGTCAGTTAGAAGGGGAACTGACTTATATTGTGGCTGGTCCACAACTTTAACATGTCTATAAATGGATAAAAAGTATGACATCATTCTTTAAACAATAAAAAAGAATACATTGTAAGCGTTGGGAAATTGCTCTGGTGTAATAAAGAATTAATAAAACACTCATACAGGACGTATTGTCTCAGGAAAACTTAACATATACTTGACCTTATCACACACACCTGTCGATGCTTGTTTTCCAAGTGTTAAATTCTTCAGATACTGTACAGTTGTATTAGGCAAGATGTGTCAGGGTAGAGATCGGAAAACTTTTAAGGCCAAGACTTTAATTTAGCTGGCTTTATTCATACAGCATGCAATTTCAAAGATTACTCTGTTTTTCTTTAAGCATAATGAAAAAAACACTCTTAATCAATATCAGGACTGTATTTATTAAAACCAATGATCAATACTAAAAACTATCAGCAAGGAATCTGAACAAATCTAATACAAATGAAGGAGAAAACGATGAATTGAGGCTGATTTTAAGCCTAACACTTTTGAATAATTTTACTTTTAAATACTTATCTATAATCCTAACAAATACTGTGCAAATTGTCAATGAATTATGATGTTTCTTTATTCACTATAACACTACAACATGTATAGTGAACATGTTTAATATTGTTGTTATGCCCTTGAACATGATGTTATTATTAATTTATACTCTACTGTATATTCCTATACAGTACGCTGGAAAAATGCCACCTTGACAAATAAAAAGTATGTTACATATACACTACGACTTAAAAGTTTGGGATCACTTTCTAACTCCATGGTCGTTCATGATATTTCTTTCTTTCTAAACTGTAAAACAAATGTTGAAGGCAACCAAAATCTACAGTAATCTTCTTTGAACAGTTGATATTGAGATGTATCTGCTACTTCTGATCTGTAAATCCTTCATAACGGCTCTAATCTGAGGTGCTGGTTGTTAATTGGTGATTTCTGAGGCTGGTGACTCTAAATGAACGTCTCCTCTGCAGCAGAACTAAGTCTTGGTCTTGCTTTCCTGTGAAGGTCTTCATGAGAGACAGCTTCATTATGGGGCTTGATGGGTTTTACAAATGCACTCGACACAATACCGTTCTTACAGGAACTCTTCCTGAAAGACTAAAATCTGTGTTTTAAAAAACCCCGACTGTTGTTGTTGATGTCGTTGTTACATAATTACCTAATTCCATACTATATGTGTTATTTCATAGCTTTGAAATCACCAGTATTTTTGTAGAACGTAGAAAATAAATCACTAAACAAAAACAAAGAAATTTGCAAGTGATCCCAAACTTTTGAGCAGTAGTGTATATTCACATTTTAATTTGTGATAATGTACATTTTTCGTTTCTGAGAACGGTTCCGGCTGTTGATAATACAACAAGTGTTCACCATTCCAACATTCAGCACCTCAACTACTTTTTACCCTCAACTACAATTACTGTTCAGTTTCCACCATACAGTAGCTTCCGTGTACTACAATCCCCCAATCCATTGAGCTGATCACTTGTCCTGACATCACACTTATTATACATTATAACGGTTCAAGTTTAACCAGGATATAAATTAGGGCCAAAAGTGATTGACTTTTACAGAAGACTGTTCAGGGATGAGCCTCTTTCCTCAAGGTTGAGCCATTATTGGGGTTTCTGGGAGGCCAGTGTTTCAGACGTGAAGCAGGCCATCTGATCATTTTCTTTCTACCTTGATGGTATCCAAGCACTAGTGAAACACTGGGATAAGTGCATAGCAGGAGATTATATTGAGAAATAATGGAAGTTTTTTACTCTCATAACTGTGTTCTGTTATTCTGCACAATGTAACCTTCTGGTTTGTCTTGAATGCATCTCATATATGATTATGAAACCAATTTCTTGACTTTTTTGCTAAGTTCAGACTCGAAATTTAATGTTTACATTTATGGCATTTGGCAGGTCATGCCAATATGTTATTTGTTTAAGCAGAGCCTTGTAGTGCTGTGGACTGAACCTATGACCTTCTGATCAGTAGATCAAGACCTTAATCAGTGATCTCATGATATACTCATGACATGATATTTATTCTATAAATAAATGCAATGGAACAAAAGGAAATATTAACTAAATTTGATTATATACATGATGTTTCCACTTAGTTTGTGCCATGTCACATTAAAAGACATTGGGTTGTTGTTATTTGATAAGTTGTCAATTATCATGAAGTGTTACTTGTTTCAGTATTGATTTCCAAAAAATAAAGGAAAGCTTTATGTTGGTGGAGGCTTCCTTAGAATCCTGATTTATGCACATTAGAAACGGCTGAAGATTATACATTACATAACAAAGCGCTTCTGTGAATCCACAAATTATTTTCTCCAAACTTTAGCCGGTTTCACTTCTACATATTGACCGTAGAAAAAGAAGTAGTAGTAGTAGATCTACGACGACGATATACTGTACCAGATATACCAGACTAAAGGCTGCGAGTAATTCCATACTTAACTTTATTATTAGTTTTCCAAAATTGAATCCCTTTAAAATGTAGTTTTTCATCCATATCTAATTTCTTTTCTCAAAATCAGTATGTTTTGCTCCTAAATGAGTAACAGGGTTGAAAGTACCACACTTGAGGTTTTTTAGCATAGAATCAGCAAATACACAAAATGTGGTTTGCAAACCATGGTTTCCTTTCACACGCACTCACTCACACAGACACACACAATCCCTATGTGTTTGTATGTGTCAAATAAACAATATATATTTTAAAAAAAAAGGTAACATGGTCTGCATGTCTGTCTTCAATGTTACTTGCATCATCTACCACAATTAGACTCTTAAATGGCTCTTATCTGATGTCCTGGAGTTACAGTCTAGTCGCTCTTTATTGCCACTATGCTGATAACAGCTCCATAATCACTGCTTAGAAAGAGAAAGAGAGAGAGAGAGGGAGACAGATGAGAACTCGATTGAAAATAACTTTAATCTAGTGTAATGCCCGACAGCGGAGCAGCCGATAAGATAAACACGCCCTGCCAGACAATGTGGGTGTTGTGCTGTAAGTCACCCGAAGCAGACAGGTGTAGTTATGGCTGGATGTCTCATGCACTGTCTGGACTGGTCTGGTCTGGTCTGGTCGGTGTCAGAGCCATTTCAGTAAAACAAACAAGCACACGCTGACAGGTGTTTAAAACGAGCATTATTAATTAGATTGAACCTGAGCCAGGGTAGCATGTAAAAAAAAAAACATGAACAACATGTCGTAGGCAGACGACATTGGGCAGAGAAAGAGATAACAAGAGATAATGTGGTCTATCCACTGTAATGTGTGATTTTTCTACTACAGAGGCACCTAAAAGAGGCACATTTTCTCACATGTAGGTGCACCTATAGGGTAGTTTATGACATTTTCTCACACATACTGTATGTGTAAATAGAGGGGGCAATGTTTTCTTACAGTATAATACATTAAATCATGTTTTCTTACATCTACTGTTGGAGCACCAAGATGGTAATTCCTGGTGAAATCTTACATACAGCTGATCATCCTAGAGGGCATTTAATCATGTTTTCTCACACATACAGTAGGAGCGCCTAGAGGTAGCTAGACGGCATTTAACCATGTTTGACCACATAGCAAAGTACTTAGAAGCCATTTAATCATCGTTTTCTCAAATTTAGGAGAACCTATATGTCACTCTATGATGTTTTCTCACATGTAGGATCACACCTAGAGGGCACTTCATTGTGTTTTCTCAAGTGTGTGAACACCTAAAGGCCATTTAATCATATCATTTCACAAGTTGGATCATCCTAGAGGGCACTGCATTATTTCTTTCTCACATATATGAGTAACTAGAGGGATACTCATTTAATCCAGGTTTCTAACATGATGGTCCACCTAGAGGGCATTTATTGATGTTTCCTCATACAGTACATAGGAACACGCAGGGGATGCTTCCTGGAATTTTCCCTTATGTACGAACAGTTAAAGGGCATTTAATAATATTTTCCCATCCTAGAGAGCACTGTGTAATGTTTTCTCACACATATGAGGGCTTACATGGCATTTAAGCCTGTTTTTTCACATGAAGGTCACAGGTCAGTTCCTGGTGTTTTCTTTTACTAACTGTATGAGCACATAGAAGGTCTTTAATGTTATCTACATATGAAAAAAAAAAAAAAACATTATCAAAGGCTCCCTAGGTTCTCATATGTGTTTTCCTATAAATAGAGGGCACAGCATTATGATCTCCCCCATGTAAGAGCATTTAAGAGAGCGTTTTATTGTGTTTCTTTTATGTAGGTAAACCTTGCAGGTGGTTCCTTGCTTTTTTTTCACAGCACATGGAGGGCATTTAATCTTGATCTTTGAAAGTAGGGTCAACCTAGAGGGCACTTCCTGGTGTTTTCTCACATGTAGGTGCATCATTGAGAGCACTGCATGACTGAAAGGGAACCTATTAAGGCACTTAATTTATTTTTGTCTGCGTGAAGGGCGTCCTATAGGGCACTGCATCAAATATTCTTAACTGAAAGGGGGGTCATTAGGGAACTGATCACATTTTTTAATGAAAGGACATTGTAAATGGCAATTTATGACTTTGATTTATTATTGTCTACAGTGAGTGGGGCCTTTCTTCTTCACCTTGGGGGCACTGGAGGTTTAAATTAAAATCATTTTCCTATAAGGGCTGTTAAGTCCGAGATTAGTGTACACATTTTGTTGCTGAAATCTTTTTTTTTTTAATGTATTTTTAAACTAATAGGCCTATTAGTCAGCATTTCTTGCTCTCTAGATTAAAAAATAACCAGTCTCAAAAGTGCAGTTTATTCCAAATCCATTTTTAATGATGTAAGAAATCTCAGACAGAAAAAAAAGATCACAGAGGTAGAAAATTAAGATGTAACAGTGAGGCTATTATCTTCTTAGTGTGCATGTGTGTGTGAGAGAAAGAGACACTCAGTAGTAACCCCTAATTAGAGAGAAAATATGTGCACTAGTTTCTGGGTGGACTGATGTGTCTGTCAGAGCAGACAAAAGCCCATTTCAGGACCACAATCTCAGACACACACACACACACACACACACACACACAGTCTCTGTCTCTTTCTTTTTCTTTTGCAACCTGATACAAGGTGATTGTAATGTAAAACTATTATGTGTATTTCTACCAGCTTTACTGAAAATGCATCTCCTAACCGCATCTCTCAGAAAACGAGAGAGAGAGAGAGAACAACACATCCGCAACTACATGGACATGGAGTCCTTCCCTACTCCCTGATTGCGAAACCTTCCTGACCATGTCCTGACGTTGCTGTTCTGTCCTGCGCTGCCGATCAGAACTACACCCAAGATTTGAAATCCTGCTTGTGGTTTGAGAGTTTGTTGTTTCACTGCCACCCATGTGGCCATAAAGGAGAAGAGAGACAGAGAACAAAGAGGAACTGTGCACACTGAGAATTTCTGAGGTTTCCTGTATCTGAGGAACGCAAGGAAACCGACGGCGCTTCACTGAACTGTTCCTAGATCATCTAGATCTCAGCCAGCATCTATTTCATTCCCATCACTACAGACAATAATTAAGAACTGTATCAAGATCATGGACGAATCTTAATCATAATCTGATGGGATCAGTTTTATATATAATAATAGACATGACATGGAGTTAGGCGAGCTCTTTCTGTAAATCAGAGGTCAAGCTTATCTGATCTAGGATCTGTGAGAATGCATGGATAAGATGGATCTGTTGGAAAAAAAAGTGGCAAGAACAGTTCCCAGATCAGCTTGGAATCAGTTGTACTGATACGTAAAAGGTTGAATATTAAGTTTTATACTATGTGAACTGGTTCTAGATCAGCGACTATTACAGTAAAAAAAATATATATTAAAAAAAAAAAACAATTTTAGTGATTTATTTTCTACATTCTACAACAATACTGGGGATTTCAAAACTATAAAATAACACATATGGGATTAGGT
>JAOTRS010000027.1:12011046-12022297 GCA_028565755.1 Dinotopterus cunningtoni | reverse complement strand
AGGAAGTACAAAATGGCAGAATAATGGAAACTTTATTTCCTAATTATTATTATTATTATTATTATTATTATTATTATTATTATTATTATATAGATATTTTACCTATCAACCTGTGCATTATATACTCACTTTGAATAAAACGTTCCAGTGAGCATCATGCAAACATGACAAAACTTCGCATTGGGTTTCATTTTTTATTCATTTTTAAAAATGTTTTTCCTTTTTTTATGCACGTTAGCGTTGGGCAAATATTCTTTGCTCTTTTCTCAGACAGACAGATGACACGTGGACTCGACTCAGCTTGACTTCCAGAACATTCTGTGAGTTGAACCGATCTGGCAGACGCTCCCCGAGCTGATAGGTCGACGTGGTTGTCTCGGTGCCACGGTTGTCGTGGCGACCGTGTCCTGCGGTGATGGCGGGTAGCCGCATGAACTCGTTTCTGGCTGTAAAAACTTCGAGAGAGGGAAAGTTTTCAGTTTGGGTTGAGCAGCCGTCGGCCATGACGCCGATCACTGAGACTGAGAGTCTCTCGCACTCACTCTTACTCACACACACTGTGTGTATGTATGTATAGATGTGCAGCGAGCGTCGGACACTTTAAATAGACGTCGAGACACATCCGTGCTTCCTCTTGCATGCACACAGGGCTGACCCAAGCCTGCACGAGCCACAATATAAAAAAAAAGAAATGAACATTTCAAATTGAAATGCTGAGGTGCAAAGTGCGGGGCAGCTCTGGCACAGCCTGAGCACTTTTAGAGCCAAAAAACTAAAGTCAAACCCCCAAAATGGCCTGCAATAATTAGCTGCGCCGCGACCGTTCCACTCTTCCAGCTCCTGTGAACCACTTGCGCTCTTCCTCTCTTGCTCTGTGTTGTTCCCTTTGAGACTTCGGTGCGAGAATTCACATTTTTCCAACAATTTTCCCCAAGGTGCTCCTGGCAGACGCACACAGGAAGGCCGCGCCATCCTTTCATAAAGGCTTCACTCTCATTTTCCCACCATTCTCGCTATTTCTATCTCTTTTCCCTCTTCCTTTGAAGTGCTAGCTGTCGCTGGAGTCTGTACGCTACCGTCCGAAGGTAAACAATGAAGCAACCCATAACGTCGACAACAAAACTATAAGATTGTTTCATTGCTAGAGAAGCCACATGTATATGTGAAGCGTATACGTGTGTGTGTGTGTGTGTGTGTGTGTGTGTGTGTGTGTCTGTGTGTCTGTGTGTGTCCGTGTGAATAAAGCATTGTCCGGAAGAGAGATGTTCCAGTTACGACGACTCTCACCATATGTTCATCCACATACGTCCACATTTTCTCTCTCTCTGTCCGTCCCGTCAGGAACTATAGCTTAATCCCCTCTCATTTGATTCCATTATGGTCGACCAATTAAATGTTTGAAACAAAAGGCTGCCATTTACTGGCAGGAGAAAGGAAACCTGTCGCAATTAGCACATTTACATACATTTCTATTGACTCCAATTAGGTCACCAGCTCCCAAAGCCCTCTTTGAATCGTCCTCTCTCTCTCACTCTCTCTCTCTCTCTCTCTCTCTCTCTCTCTTTCTCTCTCTTGCTCTGTCGAGCCTCTAAAATGTTAATTAAGGAAGGGGAACTCTGGATTCTGGCTACGGGTTGGCCATATGGACCCCGCATATGCTCCACATACATATACACGCACCATATATAATTAATAGTGTGGTTCTCTCAATGAGCCGAACTGGCATCTGGTACCAAGATCTTTATTTTTTTTATTTTTATTTTTTCCATTCGTACATTTTTGCTAAAAATCCATAACATCACCACTGAAGCCACTCTGAGACAGTGCAGAAGCTGATTTAACTCTGTTGGGCAGTTTTTTTAATAACCCATGATTTTAAACAGTGTCCAGTGGTTTTATTCAAGCGAGCATTGAACCTCGTTTTTGGAGAAAGGACGACCTTTTGGGTTTCAGCGTTTCGTCAATTTTTCAGCATTTCCTTGACATCATTATTGGACTTATTCTCCAGTCACTGGTTCAATAATTTATGTTGATTCTGTTTGGCCCAGATAGCACTTCTACACAGAAATTATAGATCTGACTCCAGCCCGGAGGCCGAGCATCACAATTAGGACGCGAGACAAAAAAACTGATCATAAATCAGCACTTTTATCCCAAGACCTTTGATGAATAAAACCGCTGGCCCACGTTTTTTTGGCAAAAACCTGCCTTTTATTCTCTCGGTTTTGGAGCCGAAGCTAACATCCACGGCCATAGCGGCCGTCGTGCCAGGCGCTAAGACCTGGACACCGAACAACCCTGGCCAAAATTAATTCCTGTCCCCGCTATAAGACATAATAAGGACAATGAGGATGCTCTGAAACTCTGTGTACCATAACGCACTAATAGAGCACATTATAAAGGGCAGGTTTGCAGGGTACGATGTTAGCATGGTTCTGCTAAGCCTCTATAAAAACGCATGAGAGAGAAACAGGAGCGCTAACCTCTCATTGGGAGGGATATGAATAGCCTTTGTTTTTCACCACTACTCTGCGCCAATGGCTGGAACTTATTATGAGGTTGTGTGTGTGTGTGTGTGTGTGTGTGTGTGTGTTTTAATATGTAGGCCTATACATGCATAAAACCCATATTTGTGGTTAGTTTTATGTGAATGTGTGTGCATGTGTGTGTACACGTGTACATCTGCGCCTATGTACGAGTGCATTGTTTTTTTTGTTTTTTTATTTAAACGCATCTTCATGTATGAAAGTGTGTTTGTGTGTCTCATCTGCTTACTCGTCCCATAAGGGGCATCAGTGCATGTGTGGTGTATGTGTGGTTCAGTGTGTGCCAGGTAGGTGGTGGTGGTGGTGGTGGATAGCTGGTTGGTGGATGGTTTTTGGCTCGGCTGGACCGGTACCAGGTGCGGTTTCTGTGTCCATGAAAGCTGTGAAATGCAATAGGATTTCGCAGGATTTTCTGGCTATGCAGTTCGCCGCCTTTTTTTCCCCTCCAAAGACAAAGATTTGGCCTCAGCCTTGCCTTTCCCTCTCTCCCTCTCTCTCTCTCTATCTCTCTCTCGCCTTGCTAATGCTTCTCGCAGCATACAAATGAACTAGCGTAAACGGAAAGGTGTCCTTTAAAAAAAAAAAAGCGTCTCTGAACTGAACCCGGGCTATAGGACAGGACGAGAGAGTTAAACGTGAAATGTTATTTACGTACCTTTTATTCGCAATGATTTGAATTGCATTTGTTTGTAAACATAATTTTTTTAGAACAAACCTTATTTACATCACTTATGCCACGTCAACCTAAGACATTTTAGTGTATCAGTGTCTGATGTTGGTTAATAACTTTTTGACTAAAGCATTTGTGCTAATTTATGTAGCTAACCAGAAATGGAATGCAGGGAAAGACATATCTTCATTTAATTATTATACCTATTGAACTACTTTATTGCTTCCCAGCAATGTGTTTCAGCTGCCTCGAAACCTAAATGTCAAAATTAAAAACTGCTAATGTAAATGCAACTGGCATGGAAAGCCAGATAACTAAAGTTAAGTGCATTAATATAGACTAAGGGGAAACGACTAATATCCTCTTCTAACCATGCAGCACGTTGTATTGTTGGCCAACGTTTCGGCTAAGGTTTCATGTTTCTGTTCTGACTATTCATGTCTGTTTTTTGCCTTTATCTTCTTTCGGTGTGTTCGACCATGAGGGGATTGTTTACCAGGGGTGTAAACCTCAGGCTTACAATACATTTTATATTTCACACAATACAATTTGAATTAAATTAAAATGAATTACAAGGCAACAATCAATATTTGACGGAACAAAATCTGAACCTGCTAAAATACAATACGAAACAGTTTATTCAAATATTGGAGAAGTCCTCTGATTGATATGCAACCAAATTAGAATTTGTTTCTGAAGACATCATGTAACATCAATGGATGATGTAACACATTAACGGGAAAGTGCTATCCATCCACTTTTACATAACTGAGCTTACAGATGCCCATGACTAACAGATAAGAGTTTTCAATATGAATTGATTTATCTATTACTTTAAATTGATGCATGTTTCAAATCATTGGACCTTAAAGCTATGTGCTAGGTTTTTTATCTTTATTTTTGTTTAAGTTTTTATCAGTTTCTTTATTCTGAAACAATTGCTTGTAACGAAAATGAAAGAAAGTTAGATGATGGTCAGCTTCACTTATGCTTGTAGTGCAGCAGGTGGTGGAATTCAGAATGGCTAGCTACAAATTATATGTAATGTAATGTCTAGAGTTTGATGCAACTGTAAACCTGTCAAAGTGAATAGTGGAGTCAAACATCAGGTAATTAGCCACACCCTCACAATGATGTAAAATAAATCAATTTGCAAAGCCTTACGAAACATCGAAATGGGTGATTCTTACTGTAGGTCCAAAAATCAAATATCCTAACTGAAAAAACACTAAAAGACAGTGCAGTATTTACATCAGGGTTTGTCCCATTATTGTAATTTTGTTTCTAGGATCCTCCTTAGACATAGACCTGAGTATGCATTAGGTGAATATTGCAGCATCATTTTGTACCAGGATGACTTTTATTTTTCCGTAGCACAGTTTGGCATCCCTCCACCTAAAGTCTCTGCCTCATAAAATTTGAAAATTGCATTATATAATTTCTAATGTAAATACGTTTCTAGTGTAATAATCAAAATTCTGTTTTTTTCTAATATTCCTTATATAAAAATGAAACATTTGAAGCAAGAATTTTGGTATATACCTATAAAAAAAGGAAAAAAAGGAAAATGAAGTGACTACGGAGGCAAACGTCAAACACATCCCGTGCCTTGGCTGATCGGCTACAATTACACCGAACATTTGTGTAGATTTGATTCTTCAATCAGCGTGGTGCAGAAAGGCTGTTATACATGGCGTTAAAAGGGATTTTTAGAGGCTTTATGTCTTAAGACTCGGCCTGTGTGTGGTCATTTGTGAGCGTCTGAGAGCGTTAGATAAGAGCAGCTGTGAATCGTGAAATGAAGTGCCTTTCTGTTTGACTTGCAGGCCACGGAGTCGTATCTGGTGCATGAAGAGGCGAGCCGAGGAGCCGCGCTGCCCGAGTGCTTCCTGGTCCCGGATACTTACAGGGTACGAGTCGTCCCTCGTTCTCTGCTCTTTGGATGTTTTTTTTTTTTTTTTTTTCATTTTTCTCTCAGTGTCTCTTTCAGCAGCATGCCCATAAACACCGCATACGTGTCTCCTCTCAAAACTATTTTAAGAAAGTGATATGATCAGTTTCACTACAGAACAATTTGTGACAAGTAGTGTCAGTACTTCTACATCACTGACCCACCAGTTGACAAATCTTTATAAACTTAAACTGAGTGATGACACAGGAAGGCTGTTCTCCTGCTATGGTATTGAATATTTTTATTTTCCCTCCTAGCGATTTTGTTGATCACTGTACATAAATAAATTACAGGCTATATCTATCATTTTGGCTTATTTTTTTACAGAAGATTTTCTTTTGTTCATTCAGTAGATTTTCAGTAGATTTTTGTTTTATTATAAACATTATCTTTGGAATTTTTAGTTTGTTTCATTAACACTTCTTTATTCCTGCTGTACTGTGTGCATGTGTGTGTATGTGTCTGTGTATAGGAGTTTCAAGGTCAGCTTTACAAAAAGGCAATAATAGTGGTAGGACTCTTTCAGAAATTCCAATTCAGCCACAATAACATAATTTAATACAATTATGTTTAGTGATTGATCACAGTTCATGACTTCTAAAAATATACTTGCACACACTTTTTAACCATAATAGTAGTCATTGCTCAAGATGAATAAAAAGAAAAAGAAGAGAAAGAAGAAAAAGGCCCGCTAATTTCCATTACAGGACACGTTTTTTACTGTCCAAGTGGTATTTTTCATATTATTTACATATTTAAAGACAGATCCCACTCTTTACCTTTATTTGCCTGATGTAAATCTACTGGGACATTTTTAAAACATTTTGACTGCATGACCGTACGATGAATTGATGTAAAAGAGGTCGTGTGAATTAATACACACTGATATAAATCAGTTATATAAGTAAATCAATGTTCCAAATAAATATAAAAATAAAACAGAGTAGAGTGAATTTGAAACTATTTCAGATTGGGTTTAATTGTGAATCGCTCTTTTATAATGATGTGATGGATTTTCTCATGACTCACCCAGAAACCATTAACGATCAGCAATGAGAAAACGGTGTTGTGGCTGAATGAAGATTACTTTTTAAATAATGATTTTTATGATAGAGATCATTAGAATAAAAATGAGATTAGAATAGAAATGAGAAAACAACGTGAAAGATGACATGCATATGTTAATATGCTTTTGGTAATTAAAGTAATTTAATTAATACCAAAATTGCAGAAATCTGACAGCGTTAGAACATAATGTTTATTTAAAGGTTCCATATTATGCTATTTCTTTTTCGATTTGTTTCACCCCTCCTCCAAATGTGCTGTTTCAGTGTCTATGTAAATGAGCTACTGTTAAACCACACCCCCTCCAGGGAACTGCAGAGCTGAGCAACAAGTCAGGGGAGGGATTTACCTTATATGTTGTCACATTAGGAGGAAAATTTAATTAGCTTGTTAAGTCCTGGGCCACACAAAATCAATTGTAATAATAATTGAAAAAAATTTGAGAATAAATGTTTTTTTCCTCATGTTTTTTTTTTTTTGTACACACACTGGAGATCTGAATGTTTTAAAATGACCAAAAAGCATACATTTTGCATAATAGGTAACCTTTAATATCAGGTTATTATTATGCAATAATATAATAATAATAATAATAATAATAATAATAATAATAATAATAATAATGGCCAAAATGTAAAAATGTAAATTTCACATCTGCCCAGGCTTACTGTCTAATAATCAGTTTTAGTGGGAGAAAAAAACTGAAAATTAGCTTCGCCCCAAATAAATATTTATGCTAAAATCTGTATTAGATTCTGATCTTTGGTGCATTCAAACATTCATGAGCGTCAGTTCTCTTTTACTGTAAATGTCATGATACATACTATACCTGTTGTGTGTTTAAATCACCTTTTCACAATACAAGTATCATGATATGATTGTTTTGTTGTTGTTGCTGTTATTGCTGTATTGCTCACCTCTTCACTACTGAGACCAACTGATTTGCAGGAAAACCCTGAGAATGTCCCAAATACGAAATTTGTCCGAAGCAGTTCCCTCTGCTAAAGTGCAGCGTGTCAGAGCCTTTAGGGAACAGCTTATTGTTCTCCGGTTATTCAAATGCCAGCCAGATAATAACGGCGCTCGTGGAATTACAGGGTATTGGACTTTGATTTCGATCGCATGAATGGGGCGTTTGATTAGTCCTCTGTCTAGCCAAGAATTAACTTCCAGTCTCACACAAGCGTACGATTCATTCGCAGGTGGATCGACGTAAAGCTTCTTTCCAATATACAGGATGAAATGACTAAATCTGATTTATAACATAATCTGAAGATCAGCTCAGTTAATGAGACAATACGCTTATATCATATGGCATGCTTTTGTGTGTTTGGACGTGCTGTTTAAGCTCTATAGAGCAAAGATATCTGCGTAAAACGTCATTAACATCGTTTAAGTACAAGCCATATGGGAGGGATTGAAATTCATTGTGTGTGTGTGTGTGTGTGTGTGTGTGTGTGTGTGTGTGTGTGTGTGCGTATGCAAGTGTGTGCATGTTAGAAGGGAAAACCACATGCTCTAACTATATTGCATTATTTGTGTGTTTTAATGGGAGCATTACCGACTGAAACCGCTAACCTCAACTCCTTGTTTCTGGACTCCTGCTTAGCTGGAGGCTGAGAGAGAGAGAGAGAGAGAGAGGTTTGCGTGTGTGTAGGAATAAAAAAATCGCTCGTAAAAAATTAAATGATTTCTTTTTATTTTACCTCACACTCTTATTGTGTTTAATGACTTACTTGTGTGTGAGTGTAGACTTTGTGCTAGTCTATGCAGCAGTTATTTGGGTTGTTGCCCTTGGGCGTGGTAAGACAAACCGGGTATCCAAGCAGTCTCACCCTTCTATGCCCTCTCTCTCTCTCTCTCTCTCTCTGTCTCGCTTTCTCTCTTGCTTTTCTTGTACTCTCTCCTTGTCTCTAGCTGTCTATTTTCCCCTATATGATTTGTTCCTCTACTGGCCATGTTCTCGCTCCCATTTCTTTCAGTCATCTCATTCTCCTGGAGAACATTTAGCTTGTTTTACTGGTTGCCTAGCCTCAGAGCAACTTCAAATTATTCGTGATGTTGAAATCTGTCATCATGCGCATTGTTTTCAGTAGCTTTACTTCAAATTTGAAGATATATTTTAGTAATGTCAAGGTTAGAAGGGTTGAGTTGTTTCCTGAAAAAAATCATGATGAGGAACGCGTAGCCACAACAATGCGTGAATCAGAGACGTGAACGTGATTCATTGTTAAATTAACGCGTCGAATTATGGTCTCAGATTTATAGAGCTACCTAACCTTCATTTAACGTACTGACCTTCGGTTTACTCCATGCATGACAATAAATGTTAATCACCAAAATTCACTGACTGTAAAGTATTTCAAGGCTTGAAAAATTTTCATGGTGGACGTGATTGATAATTGTTTATTCTTTCCTCTTATACCTTTTACCTATCTTTATTCTTATCCTGCATTATCCTGTGTACAGGGTCACAGAGAGCCTGGAGCCTATCCTAGGAGACAGGTTGCCAATCCATCACAGGGAGCACGCATACACACACACACACACACACACACACACACACACACACACTATGGGCAATTTGGAAACGCAAGTTAACCTAATCTGCATGTCTTTGGACTGTGAGAGGGAATCAGAGTACCCGAAGGAAACCCACCAAGAACGGGGAGAACATGCAAACTTCACACACAGAGACCCGCGGAGGTGTAACTACGCCATTGTGTCACCAAACGTGATAAACGTATGAAAATAGCAGCAGATCATCCGACAATCAATCCTACATCCTACAATCCCGTAAAATAAATGCAAATCATTTAGCAAAAGGCCATCAGACCAGAGATTAGCTACAATTAGCTGATTAGCTATCTGACTGGCATGACTGGTTAAACAAAAACAAAAGGTTTAAAGACAATTTGGCATATAACTGTGTGTTTAGTCTACATTCTTAATTTAGAACACCCCAGAGTGTGTGGCGCTATTCATCAAACAATCATAAAAAAAAATAAAAAATAAACACTTACAGCTGAAATGACCCAAATTGAATAACCTTGGTTATCTTGTTATAATCACACCTATATTGAAGTGGGTTATGCTAAGCAGCAAGTGAACAGTCAGTTTTTGAAGCCAATTTGTTGGAAAGGAAAAAATGGGCAAGTCTAACATTCTGAGAGAACAAATTGTGATGTCTATATGACTGGGCATCTCTAAAACATCAGGTCTTGTGAGGGGTTTCCAGTATGCAGTATGCATACCTAACAAAAGCTGTTGTTCTGTTCTGTTGCTGCTGTAGCACAAAAAAAGTAAATACTGGCTCAAAATGCGATATCTAGTGTGCTAAGTGGTTGGTGTTTGGAGAATTGTTAAATGGTTTTACAGGATATAAACTGCTATATAGGTATATGGTTGGCATATGGTTAGCATTGTCACCTTGCACCTCAAGGACCTGGGTTCGATTCCCATGTTGGGTCTGTGTGCATGGAGTTTGCATGTTCACCTCGTGCTAGGTGGGTTCCTCCGGGTACCCCAGTTTCCTTCCACAGTACAAAGACATGCAGATTAGGCTAATTGGCGTTTCCAAGTCCTACCACGGTTGTACAAAATGAGAATAAATACAATGGTCACCATTGGCCTCCACGATCCCCAGTTGGACTACAGAGGTTACTAGATGGATGGATAATTATAGATAAGAGTAACTCTCTAAAGAAGCCCTAAGAATCCCAATTTAATAAAACATAAATAGGGTTTGGAGGCACAGTGGCATACTGGTTATCCCTGTGGCCTCGCACCTCCAGGGTCAAGGCTTCGATTTTTGCCTTAAACTCTTCATGGAGTTTGCATGTTCTCCCTGGTGGGCTTGCTCCAGGAACTTTGGTTTCCTCTCACAGTCCTAAGACATGCGGATTAGGATAATTGGCGCTCTCCAGTTCCCCTGCGATTGATTGGCGCCCTGTCCAGGGTGTCTACTGGAATAGGCTCCAGGCCCCTGGATCCTGTACAAGAAGATGAATGAATGAATGAACGAACGAATGAATAGTGTGTGATTTAGGAAACACCCACAATGGGCTGAGTGCCAAACATTTGGTTCCATTGCTTGTTTAAAGTGTTATAGATCATAAAGTGACAGATCATAAAATATAAGAGCCAATCACATTCTACTATGCAAATGGAGGCCATATAGCAGTTTAACAAGGGAAAGAATCAAAGCATGGACGGTTATTAAAACTCAATGCAACATCCAGCAATGTTCACAGATTTGGATTTGGTTCAATTAATTTAAACCAATTCATTAACTTTAACACGCACCCAACAAGTGGGAAAGTTCAAATTTGCTTTTTGCAGAACTTGAGTTCTTACAATATCTGTTCAAAGAACTGTTTTTTTTTTTAAAAATACATCTTATTTTTTATGTTCACCCATATTTTAGGTGACTTTCTGACTGTAAAACAACCCTGCTCATCAGAGCCAGTTAAATTTTTCCAGCCATGAATAATAGCATGGTAGGCCTATAGAATGTTAAACTAGAGGCAAATGTAGCCTTTAATGGTAAGCTGATCAAAAAACATTGGTTTAGTGGTCCAAAGGATGTGGGGAACGTACATAGCCTTATAGGTGAGTCAGAGTCAGAGAAAATAAAAATAAATCTGTTGATTTATTTATTTATTTATGGTGTATTAAGTACACAGAGTAGCTTAGTTATAGAGTATGAGGCTCCTGCCAAAATATTATCATTTTTTTTTCTTTTTTACACAAGACTATAAGTTGATTATTAGTAGCCTAGCCAAAGGATTTTGTCTCGCCAACTAGGTTATTAGGACACCTAATTTCAAAGGTCACAAGATAGAGGAACGGTGTGGTTTCTTTAGTCTGATTCACATGGGAAATAAAAGGAATAAAAGAACCATGAGGGTAAAAGAAGTAGTTTCTGTAAAGAACTCATTTCTTACATTTAGACATTTGGCAGACGCTCTTATCCAGAGCGACTTACATTTTTATCTTATTATACATCAGAGCAGTTGA
>JAOTRS010000027.1:11988503-12002914 GCA_028565755.1 Dinotopterus cunningtoni | reverse complement strand
AATACTTATAAGTGCCTTTTTTTTCTCTATCACTAACATAAAATACTTTGTATGAAATTAGATTAGTAAAAATATGTTTCATAAAAAAAGTAAAAATAGTAAAAATCTAGACAATATTGCTGACTGCTAAAAGGCAATCTGATCTCGTGCAACAGTACATTACAGTAAAAAAAATCTATGTGTTATATGTGGATTATATTTTATTTAATATGAATACCTTCGTATATTTTATATAACAAGTTTAAAACATTACAAGTAGTCTCATTTAAAAAAAAAGTAATATGAGGAGTGTTCAAGTCAAACCAGGACTTTTATTGTGCAGAAAAAAAGAACACATTATTCCTCCATATAATCCTCTGCTACACTAATGCACTTATCCCAGCGTTTCACTAGTGCTTGAATACCATCAAGGCAGAAAATCTTCTCAGGATGACAGAGCCATGTTTTTACTGCTGCTTCACCTTTGAAATGCTGGCTTCTCTGAAATTCCCTTTAACAAACCATTGCATTAAATGACCAGGCTTATTAGATGTTTGTTGAATTTTGTTGAATTTACTGTAAATTAGAATTTTTGAAGTTGCAGATGAAAAGCAAAAAAAAAATGCTAGTGTTAGGGTGTGTATATACAGTATGTGTGTGTCATGCTGGGCTTCAAGATTCAGTAGGTCAGCATTTCACATTTGTCTGATCTCCTCTTCTCCTAAACCACCACTATAATTAAGTCTTCTAAACCATTTTCTGAAACAAACATGAAGAATTCGCAGCATTCTCACACAAGCAGTCTATTGAGCAGTGATAATAGAATCAGGGCAAGAACTTGTTGCATGATTATTGGAATTAAAATTAAGAGTATTTCTAACTAAAATGGAAAATATTCAAAAAATGTTTAAGAACAAGTGAGATTTCATTTACATCTTTATGTTATCATTACTTTTAACAATTGAAAACTGAGAAAAACAGAATTAAATAGATGCATGTAATAATCATGTAAAAAAATGTATCTTATTTATATTTGCAAAAAACATGCTGAAATATAAAAGAAAAAGAAGCTTTATATGAACTTTTAATTTTAAAGTTATGATGAGTAATTACATACTAAATAAAGAGTGTGCTTAATAATATGATATAGAACTGACTGATTCTTCTCCAGTTATTCGCAGAAGTAATTCGATCTTGTACCTCATTACGACGCTCCAAGATTTAATTTCATTTAGATTTTGTCTTGATTTTCCTCTCTGATCATGCCCTGGCTTTCTAATGCACAGAGCACATGCAAAAAATGCAAAGTTCATGGAATTACAGTAATGCAGTGAAAGCCCGGTCTAGGACAAATGCCCTGCCAAAACCAACCTTCGAATGCTTTATTTGTTTAAATTACGGCCGTGCTCTCGTACGGTTCAGATGTTTCCGTGTGATGATTTCATTTCTCGTTCATCATCAGATAAGCCTCCGTTGGCTCGTTCAGACTCGAGCAGCCGATGACCCATGACTGATTTACTTATGCTACGGGTTTCCTAAATGCACATGGGAGTTGGGGAAAAACGGAAAACCTTGAAATGCGAGTCACGAACAAAGAACTGTAAAGTGTTGTTTTAAGTAAGCGAGCTTCGTTCTCT
Organism: Dinotopterus cunningtoni; assembly: GCA_028565755.1. NCBI lineage: Eukaryota > Metazoa > Chordata > Actinopteri > Siluriformes > Clariidae > Dinotopterus > Dinotopterus cunningtoni. The sequence continues at coordinate 12,001,298 of JAOTRS010000027.1, read as the reverse complement.
AATCCTCGATTGTCTTAAAGCGAACCAAGATCTTTGAGGCAAAATGGTAAGTTTTATCACTGTATTTAACATCATAAAATTTTACGAATGGTTGTTTTTTTGAAACAGTGAAATTGATGCGCTTATTGAATTGGGCACCCTTGAATGTAACCGATCAGACCAGCGCTCTTTTGTTTTATGAAGTTGTTTGAGATACAAATTGAAAGAATGAGCTGGGCCAAGAATCAGTGTCGATAATCAGACAGTATTGAAAACACTCACTGAGTAACAAAAGCAATATACAAGGAGTATTCAAGTCAGTCAGAGACTATTGAAAATAAAAGAAAGTGAAAAGTTATGAGAGTAAAAACTAGCTACACTAATGCACTTATCCCAATGTTTCACTACTGCTTGGATACCATCAAGTTAGAAAGTTTTCTTAGTCTGCCCATGTCTGAAACGCTGGCCTCCCAGGAACTCCTTTAATGACCCAAACATGTTGAAATAGCTTGGAGCGAGGTCAGGTCTGTACGGGAGATGTGGCGATAACTCCCAGCCGAGTTCCTGTAATGTGCAAGTGGTGTTGGTGAATGATGAGTGTGCAGTTCAGATCAGGCGTTCCACTCACAACGACTACAGTGGGTACCGTTCCACCTCGGCCTTGACCGCCATTCACGGACGTGCATTCTTCCTTAAAAGTCCGCGGCATTCAAATGTTTTACAGCAGCTAAGACTCATATCACTATACTGTGCTTGAAGTCTTCACCTTCATTCAACAAAAATTTTATCACAAGTCCCGGTTTGGCTTGAACACCACTCATTTTAAAAAATGGTAGCAGCTTAGTGGAGAAGCAAGGCTCAGGACATGTACGTTGGCAAGACTTCTTAATCAGTCAGAGGTCCAGGTGTGTTTATATATACTGAGGAGTCAGGAAGTGAACTGACAAGCATTGTCAGAACATTATTAATGCCTTGGGCTGGGAATAAAACAGTGCTAAACTGGGAGGTATTAGCTTTGTTTACTTGTTAGGTTCATTCACAAAAATTAAAGAAAGGGAATTTGCAGCACATTTTTCAGTCTAAATAATTGCCTCACCATAAAACCAGAATACTCTATCTCTGTGTGTGTGTGTGAGTTTGTCTTTTTTTGGACTAAAATCCACTCCACGGTGCCACGACTATTCATGGGAATCGAGACGAATCCATGATTGATGGTTCTTGCTGCAGAAGGGGTGAACAGGGACGTATTCGAATGAATAAGCGTTTTTGATGCGTTGAAAGACTCAAATCTAAACCGAAGACATGTTTCATAACCCGAGCTGAGGAGGAAAGGCAGAAAGCCGTGAACTGATGAGGTGAGATCGCTGAGTTTGTTAAAGGTGTCTGGGGAAATGAAGAGTTGAGCCTCAGGAAGTTCTTAGCCCTGCGGGTCTATATGTCAGAGAACGACATGGGCTTCGTCTCCAATCTCAAATCTCACCTCAGGAATGAAATCCCCGCTAGAGATTTGTCTTTCACCTTCTCCTTTGTTTTCCCTCCTGTACTGTACGCTAATATTACATGTACTGTATGCTGTGTGTAATACAGCACAAATATAGTAAAAGAAAAGAAAAAACACACTTGGGGCAGTCTGTTCTGGAAAAATTACCACGAGGTGCCTATACATACATAGACCATATAATGTTTAAATTATAAAGGGAATAATAGCCCAATCGGAATAAAACTAAACACCAGTCTGACCTGATTCTGCCTGATCTGAAAGAATCTTCAATGGAAGTGATCTGTTCAATAGGTTCAATATTATTCTTGTAAACACTTACAACTGATCTTATTGTTTTCTCTCCTGTTGGAATAAATATATCCCAGTGATTTGCTCGGTATTTCATATGGAGTAAAGCATCTCACCAATCATGGACAAGACTGAATACTTGTAACCAATCGTAACACAGAAGGCGGGATCTATCGGGAAAAGATGGGAAGCCTGATGTAACCTCGAAAGTGGAAAAAAAGTTCAGTTTATTAAAGAAATATGCGGCAAAAATTCATTTATAGTTACATTTCCTGTTATTTTGTCTCTCGAAGGTATAAAAAAAAAATCGATGACTTTCCTGTGGTGAAAAACCTACTGAGCGACACTGGAGACTCCTTCCTTAAACGTCTCTTTTAGCGTAGCTTTTGTCGTCCGGCTCTCTGTGTTAGCTGTCACTATAGAAATAATAAAAAAAAACCTGTGGGAACCACAGTACATCAGTACTAATGCTGCTCCTATATAAAACAAATCAGCCAATCAGGATGGAGAATTTAAGAGCGCTGTGGTATTTTGAAAATAAATTGATAACACATTGCAACGTATTCTGTTACCATACGAAACTGTTATTACCTCCAGCCATGATTGTGCGTTCACCTCAAACCAGAGGTTTTAGTCATGGTAGCAGTTCTATGTATGAGCAAATAGCCCCCTAATGCACACACACACACACACACACACACACACACACACACACACACACACACACACACACATGCGCGCACACATGCATTACATAACCACACAACCTCTAATCACTTCAGTGTGTGGAGCCATGTCATAATAGATCCTTTCATAACAGTTACTTCATATTTTGTCCTGAACTGTTTTTCTTTTTTTCTTTTTTTTAACTCCTCCTGTAACCGGAGTTGGTTTTCAGGACTTTGTTGCCGCAATTCCACACAATCCTCCAGCGTCTCATAATTTAATGTTTTTTCGATTTGTCAGTTCCTCACACGTTACATGGAAAAGTCCCATTCTGGACCGCGCACGACGCTTGGGTGTGTTTCGTCTGTCGGGCCTGTGGGATCTTTCACTATGCGCCTCTGTCCACATCTTCTGGTCATGGGCAGTGAACAGAAAACTAAGCAGAGGAATGTTAAATAAGTTGGTGTGGCTTGTTAACTGACACGACTTGTGACAGTATGATGCAAGGGGCTGCGCTTGGCACAAGTGTGTGTATGTGTGTGTGTGTGTGTGTGTGTACAAACTCACACTATCAGTACTGTTGTATTGATAGAACACATCCAAGGTCATTTATTTCTGTCTATGCATGTGTATGTGTATGTGTGTGTGTGTGTGTGTGTGTGTGTGTGTGTGTTGGATATGCGGACAGCTTGTTGTAATTCATCCATACCAGAAAGACTAATATAGATCAGTCATCCCTGTGATGTGTGTCTAAAAAGGCTGGCAATAAAAACAGCCTAAATAGAATACACATTCCCAAATTGATTATTAGAAACCTAATAATTTTTATTTGTCTTGCCTTTTTTCTTTTCTTTTTTTTGTGGAAAGACTTAGTGTGGAAATTTTTGTACAGGTGGCACTTTATGTGGTCTTTGTGCATGGTTCTCCAGACTGGATCGTTCTCCTGACCTTTAGTCCAAAGTGCGCAGCTCGGTCCGTAGATAACGTTCGCTGGCGTCTCTCAATCTGTTGGGGAAATATCGCCACGCCGTTGCGTAATGTACAATACGGTTACCTGACGTGAACTCCGAGGCCGAACCGTGCCAGCTGCCAGAGAGCACTGTTTACAGTCTATAATATATTGTACACACTGAGAGCTGGGAGGTCGACCCTTATGCCTATACCACATTCCTGCACTGGAGCGCTGACTGATGTGTGTATACATACTGTATATATGTGTGTGTGCAATATATCCTAGCATCCTTTGTGTTACAGTTAGAGATTTGGTTAACAGATATCCTGGATTTTACATCAAAGTTTAAAAAGCTTTTACAGGCAAGACAAAGTGTCCCAGTGTAGCAGCCCAGTCCGGTAGCAGCCCGGTAATCTTGGTGTGTCAGGGTTGTGCTATGATTGGACATGAAGCGCTGAAGACTAACACCAGGCTCTGACATTGCACTATAAAAAGCTGCTATTAGTGAATGAGCTTTCATAAGCCTAGTGCCCAGTTATACTGGGTTTACAGTAGAAAAGTGGTATGTAAGAATAAAATAGAATGATAAATTAGATTAATAAAGCAGGATAAAAAGCGGTAAGACAAAAAAACAGAACAAAACAAAACTGAATAATAGTGTAGAATGATGTAATGTTTGAGAATGGAGTAAAAGAATAAGGAAGAGTAGAGTGAAAAAGAATAATAGATTGATAGAATAGAGAAGGATGAAACAATAAACAATAAAGTGGAGTAAATTAATAAAAATGAATTAGAATAATAATAGAAATGAGTAAATTAATAGAAAAGAATAACAAAATAGTGAAAAAGATGAATAGATTCAAGTTGAACTATAGAATTCAAATATAGAAATAAAAATAGAATCCAAATAAAGAATATATAGAAATATATAGAAACAGAATCCAACAGAGTCTAAGAATTGATTATTGAATGAGAACGGACTAACAGACTGAAATAGAGTGTAGTACAATGAACAAATAGAATTCGTGGATAGAATACAATGGAATGATAGATAGATAGATAGATAGATAGATAGATAGATAGATACCTTATTGATCTCAAAGGAAATTTTGGATATCCAACAGCAGTGGAGACAGTATTTTTTACATATAGTCAGTATATGTCACAGGGTAATGTGAAGCATATTTGAATGAAGAATATACCTGACAAGTAATAACAGTTAAAATAAAAATGACTAGTATAAAATAACAGAATATAACAAGGTGCAGGCGGCTTGACATTTAGTTATCACTGGAGACGTGCACCTTCAGGGTTGGGTTTCATCTCTGGTTTTGTGTGCATGGAGTGTGTGTTTCCTCTGACAGTCCAAAGTCATGTGCTATAGATGGATGGATAGTAGAGTGCAATGGAAGTGAGTAATGGAATAAAGTAGATGAAGGATTGAATCGAGTAGATTGAACAGACGAATAATTGAGTAATATAATAATAATAGGAGTAGGGGTAACTCAGTGGTTAAGTCATTGGATTTCTGATTGGAAGGGTCCAAGCTTCAAACCCCACACCACCAAGTTGCCACTGTTGAGCCCTTGAGCAAGGCCCTGAACCCTCAACTGCTCAGATGTATAATGAAATAAAAATGTAAGTTGCTCTGGATAAAGAAGTCTACCAAATTCCGTAAAGCAGAATAGAATGTTGATTGACAGACTACACTGGTAATTTTTATTTATTTTATTTTTAGGTGATAAGGTAAGGGTTGACGCTGTTGTTCTGCTGATCCCTGTGCGCCATGTACAGGTGTTTATAGGTGTACAGATTAAAATAAATGTTGGATAAGGCTTTTTCTCAAACTCCTGAATGTCTCTGGAGAACGGCGCGGTGATAATTAAAATCGTGACATCTCCCTACACGGCGCATGTTAGGAGGTCGCCGGCGCATATGTCGCTTGCTGTTGTACAAGTCTGTAAATGTCATAATAATAGCTTGCATTCGAAGCTCTAATCCGAGCCCAAGGCCAAGTTCCAACTGTGCTCTTTCTGAGACTGTGAGTTTGATGTAGGATCGGTTCTAATCAGGTCCAGGTGTGCCTTGGATTATCTGATAATGATACTTAATCCCATAGGACCTCCGCGATGATTATCTTTCAAATAAACCATAATAGCAGATGAAAATCCACACATGTAGGCAATTCCGGATCAGTGTTTAAAGTTATTGCGCATTACCGAAGACGGACGGAGATGCCGAATAATCTGCATGCTAAACAGAGTGTAATCTGTAATCATTCATTCGCATCTCACTTTCTCCAGCTTGGAACGCATCATGTTTGCGGAATGTTGTAGACAAACTACACTCCGATGGCGCACATTACATACCGCGTCCTACCCCCTTACCCACCACCCACTTCAGCGCCCCCCCAACCACCCCATCCCCACTTCCAAAACTCCCTTAGGCGGTGCAGCCGGAGGGACGGACACGAGGGAGGGGATGGTGGCTTTTAAACGAGTGGAGAAAGGGATGGTGGTTTTGTAAATGAGCGTAGGGGTGGACGGCAGTTTATAAAGGAGTAGAAGGAGGGATGGTGGTTTCTAAACGAGCAGAGGGAGGGAGAGCGGTTTTTTAAACGAGTTGCGGAGAGGGAGAAGGTGGTTTCGGGTGGGGTGGAGAAGGGATCACTGTTTATTTACTTATAGGCTGCAGCCGTAGACGCTTAACGAGAAGAATGAGTGGCACCGAGCCAGGCACCAAGCAAAGGGAAATGTGCGCATAAGAGGGAAAGAGTGTGTGTGTGTGTGTGTGTGTGTGTGTTTGTGTGCCTGTGTATGTGTGTGTGTGTTTGTAGGCAAGAAAGAAAGTTTGTGTGTCTTTAACGCACTTAACATTAATCTTGCTGATGTAGGCATTCCTGTGGTTCGCTCTCACTCTCTCTTGTTTTCGCTCTCGTTCACGTTTCTAAGCGATCACTGCCACAGGTTGCAGCACAGCGCAGAAATAAAACAAGGAATGTAAACGATTAAAAGCGCAGTTGTGCTGCCGCTGCAAGAACGTGCGAAGAACGGGAAAATACAGCGACTGCAGCATAATACAGTGATGGTTAAAGCCTAGAAAAGGTAAATAATCTATATGGAACAGAGAAAGAGCTATGTAGCTAATGACTGGTGAGGCTAGCGAAAGAGTAAGTTAGCATAATCATAATATTTACGAACAATACACAGGCAGGACATATTGTAATATAATATAAGTTGCTGTGTACTAACTGAATGTGTACTGGTTCTGCCACGGTGAGAAAACACTACATAAAAAAAGCAAACTCACAAAAACAACAAAATGTAGCTAGCGTACAAACGAGCTATTTACCTGCTATTTGCGCAAGGCCTGTTTTTATATCTTCGCTGCTAATTACGAGAAATGTTAACCGTTCCCATCTCACTACCTCAACTCATTACCTCATCACCACAGGATTGGATTGTGTCATGTTGTTTGTCATGTTGTCGCTCTTGTACAGTACTTAGCGTTTTGTAAATGTATAGTGTTAATCTGTTTTGTCTCAGCTAGTCAGCTAATGAGGTGGCTTAGTTAGCTAGTTATTTTTTGTTTATTTATGTTGGTAATTTTTCTTGTATGTCTTGGGTTACTGTTTTGTTTTACTGTGTACTAAACTGGTAATGGTTCAAATGACAATAAAAGCCTAGTTAACTTAACTTGATTTGACTTGACAAGTGAAAATGCTAATTTGTTTGTATAGATAGCTAATTGCAGCTAAAGCTAAATGATCAGTGTTTTCCACAAAAACAAAAATCTAAATATGACGTGACATAAATAAAGGCAATCATCAGGAATAAACTTGATTTCAGTCAGAAAATTTACCTCAGGAAGTTTTGAGATACAGGTACATGCAACTAGGGGACATGGTTAACATGGCCAATGATGATTACCATTGTATTTATTCCAGTTTTTACGACCGTGGAAGGACCTCTGGTCAACATTAACATGCGCATTCACACACTATGGGCAATTTGGAAACGCCAGTTAGCCTAGACTGCCTGTCTTTGGACTGTGGGAGGAAACCGAAGTACCTGGAGGAAACCCTCAAAGTGTGGGGAGAACATGCAAACTTCATGCACACAGACCCTGAGGTTGTAATCGAACCCAGATTCTGGAGGTGCAAGGCGACAGCGCTAACCACTAAGCCACCACGCCACCATAATCTTTCATTACCTAGCCATAAAACCTTCTAAAATAGTTTGTTTCATTTTAAATGGTTACCTGCAGCTAAACACAGTCGACGTGTCAAAGATTCGAACAATTCAATGACTTTTGCTTCATCTATATAGCTAATAGTTAAAATGCAGAGCTACATAAAAATGTACACTCTAGCTAGCTAGCATAAATATGTTAGGTCTTGTAGAGGAACAGAGAAAAACAGGCACAGAGACAGTAGAAACAGAATAAAAATGTCAGAAATATCAACGGATATATGGGTAAATTGCTAAGAAAAGCCTTTATACGAGTTAAATGACACTTTTATTACACTTCGCCTTAAAAGCAAGCCGGGCCCCTGTGGAACTAGCCGTATTAGGAAGCATCAACTTGACATGATAATCTGTGGACTCAGTGAGCAGTCAGCGATATTTTAAATTGCACAAGAGAACTGTTCTTATGGAATTTTCTCATAAACACTTGGGACACACTCGGTTTCTGTCTGAATGCATCATTTTACACATGACCTCAAATCTGTAGTTCTGTAGTGACTCTAGCAGACAGCGAGGTCTGAAGAGCCATATAGAACTGCATGGATGTGATTATAGCTCGGTGGCAGCGCGCCAGATGTCGTGCTTCATTCCCCAGCTATGTGTGTTTAGGTACATGTGTGTGTGTGTCCAGCCGCACTCCTGCGTTATGTGTGTTTAGACTGCCTTTCACGGAGGTGGTGAAATCCAGACACTAACCTGAAGGCGCTGTGCCGTTAGCATGTGGAACCCTGCCAGTTTCTCCGTGAAGCCGCTACTACGGAAAACCCAGAGGACCAAAAATTAAAAAAGACGTGTGAAGTGAAACGACGTGGCTGGGACTTCTTATTGGCATTGTTGCATGCGTTCTAATGACAGAACTTCCAAAACTAGGCCAGTTGGGACAGGGTCAAGGCTAGTTAGGGCCTGCATGGCGCTGTCTAATTTTCTTGGTTGTTATCCTCAAAAGAAACCGGTTTTTAAATTAAGGAAGTGAAGGAATCAAAGGAATCTGGTGAAGTCATCAAGTAGGACTTGCCCCTCAATGATAAAACCAATCACTGGTATCTGACATCATCAGTGTGACTCATACTTTTCCCAATCTGGTTGAAAATCCCCCAAAGAGGATCGGACAGATCAGGTTCTAAACAGGAAAGCTTTAGTGTTTCGATTGAAACATTCATCACGTATGGGTGGAGTTAACCCTTTAGGTGGCTTTTGGACTGGTTTCTCAACTACTGGTGCATGCTTCTTAAAATGACAGACTTGAGCATTTTCAAAACTTTTTCAAATAGTCCTGAGTAAGCCTGGTGATTCAATTCAATTAGGTTATTAGATTTGTGCATTGTGATTTTCAATTTAATTCGATTCAATGGCACTAACGCTGATTTGTCTCAAGCAGCTACATTTTAAAAACTACTACTACTAAGTATTCATAGCGGTTCGCACTGTGGCCTTGCACCTCCGGGGTTCGTTTTCCACCTCCAGTCTGTGTGTGTGGATTTTGCATGTTCTTCCTGTGCTTGGTGGGTTTCCACCGTGTAATCCAGTTTCCTCCTACCGTCCAAAGACATGCAGGTTAGGCTAATCAGCGTTTCCAAAGTGTTCGTAGTGTGTGTGCCCTGCGTTGGATTGGGATTGGACTGGACCCTAGAGTATTTTTTAAAAAATTGCTCTAAATAGCTCAAAAAGTGTGAATCGATTCTGAATCAGGACCTGACACATTGATTTAATTAAATAAATCGTGTACTCTTTAACTCTGGCTAAACACGCTCAAACAATACACACCACCGGCATAAATTCTCTAGAAGTTCATCCTGCAAGCGCTACAGTCAAGGCAAACAACCTCCACATCACCAGAGTTAAATCAATCTTCATCAAAACGGAGCATTCATCTCATCTAGCCTTGTCTTATCTAGCTCACCTTGCAACATCTCTTCTGCCTGTCACTGAATATTACTGCAATAGGTAGCCCAAATTGAAGCAAATGTAATCTTGGCAGTCTAGCAAATGCATCCTAATGAAGATCAAACAGAAGCTGCTCACACCCCATGCTGCTTCTGAAAGTAATACTTGCAATAATTGTGCCACTTGTTTTTATGCCTATAAACGATTCTGAGGCTTGTGGCCAGATAGGTGTGTAATAAGTATCATACACACTGTGAGCCATGGGCAGAGGCTTATGTCTGTGTATCCTGCATGTGCTAAACCGTGCCAAACAAGAACACACCGGCGTATTGTGTTTCCCTTGGTGTATTAGTACATGTAACTGATATAAATGAATAGGTCGCAGGCGGTACGATGATTAAAAAAAAAAAAAAAGGAAGAAGGAGATGAAGAAAGAAACCTAGGACTTGACTTTGGCTTGTTGACTTGGGACTTGATATATAATACATGAGACTCGCTGCATGCTTCAGGCTAAAAGACTTGGACTTGCTTATACTTGCATAAACCAAGACAGCTTTGCAATGAATTTCGGCACGATTCGTGACTCATTCTAGTTCTTCATTTAAATGTATGATGAGTGAGGTTCTGCTCAAACACATTCACTGTTCAATCTTCTCTGCAGTTTTCATCCAGGCTTTCCTCTTCAGGTCAGGGTCATGGTGGATTCGGAGTGTATCCCCTGGGGCTGGAAAACACCCAGGTTCATCTCAGGGCACTACGCACATACAGTACACACCTACGTGCAATTTAAAGTAGCCAGTCTACACCACAGCCTGTTTTTAGGAGGAAACCAGAGAACCTGAAGAAACCCATGTGAACATGGGGGTCTGTGTGGGTTTTCTCCATGTTTTCATCATATTCCATAAAGCATGCCATTAGATGGATTGGTGACTTCGAATTGCCCCTAGGTGTAAGTGTGTGTGTGTGAGTGGGTGGTGTTCTGAAGTGAACTGGCCTTGCTGTACATTTGCTGTTCCTGGGCCAGTTTATGGAACTTACCATAATTCTCTGAGCTTGATGAGGACAAATGAATGAAGGAATAAATCTGTATTTGGTTTTCTGTTCCACAAGCTGATGACGCTGGGATGAACAAACTGCTGTTTTTGAATGTAAGAGTGTTTAATGGACTTGTCATTGCTGCTTCCCTGAAGAGTTAGTGCTGAAGAATTTTGGCAAAGCCAGAGGAATTATCTGGAATTAGACTCCGTGCCCAGGCAACATGAATTGATCCAAGAAGAAGTAGCTGAGGGAGAAGAACGTGGCGTAGGACATGGAGACTTCGGTGTTCGACGTTAGAAGACTAGGACTTGCTAGCTAACGGGAAGCCACTTAAATATATCACCTTTTCCCCTCAAGGGCTTTTCCCTTCTACCTCCTGTGATCAGATCCATTATTCGCTTTTTAGAATTACTTCCTCGGTTTATCCACCCATGCTAACATCTATCCACCAGCGCTCCATAGTTAGCATTAGCAACTCACTAGTCGTTTGGCTGGACCCTTTTTCCTTTATTGTATCTGGAAGCGTACACCCGGGCACGTAACCATGATCCGCACATATTGGATTTCTTAGCGGGAAGTGAAGGAATGCTAACCATATTATCCTGCTTAGGGGTGTTACGGGTTGCCAAGTCCTATCAGCGAGAAAATGAAGAGGATTTAACTTCACCGTCCCCTCACCACTCTCCTCTTAAATCAAGTCCTTATAGTGCATTGCGTCTTGCATGATTGCGCGATTCCTAATTTGCACTCGAACCACTTTTAGTTTGTTTGAAATATTTTTTAAATCTAAAAAATAAATCTGGGACTTTTCAGCAGCCAGGTGTGTGTATGAAAATATAATATGTGAGTGTGTGTGTGTGTGGGTGTGTTTACATTCAGGATAGAGTAATTTCCTCTATTTGAAAAGCTCTCTTTCCACGTTCCCTCTGGAATGCATCTGTCACCAAGAACCATTAGTAGATTTTTTCGCACTTAGGCGCGTGTTCAAGCATATGCGCCATTAGCAGATATTTTGGGTTTCAACCAAGCAGTAATAGAGGATCTGCTTATCCCAACACTCAGACCTGTGATTAGACGCTTTAATCAATACAGTTACAGCAGGCGCCGTCAGATTACTGACACAAATCGACTTTAAAACAGATTTTTTAAGTGTTTGTCAGTGCACAGTGTTGACTGTGTTGTGCCGGAGAGAGAGTGATGATCTCACACATCCAGAAAGAGTCTGGCAGTGACTTCACGTTTAGAGCCGTGCATCTGGCAGAGACTTTAATGCAGAGTGACTTACAGGAGAAGCCGAGGCCAGCCTCAGCGCAGAGAGAGAGAGAGAGAGAGAGAGAGAGTGCAGCAGCGTAAACTTACTTACCTGAAACACTGCTGAGAGACAGAGAGCTGAAGTATTACACTCACATATCTCTCTCTGTATCTCTCTTACTCTCTCACTCTCACTCTTACTCTTACTCACTCATTCTCTCTCATACTCCCTCCCCAGCTATCCTTTATGTATGGATAAAAGTACAGAGAACTTTCTTTCTTTCTTTCTTTAAAACTTTCGAGCTTTGGAGACTTTATGTACTGTTAGAACATCACTCCAACAACATTTTTTTCTTTCCTTCCTTTCTTCTTTTCTAACCATTGCTTACTTTTACATTTTTTTTCTTATTTACATCTTATCCTTTTTACCAATATTTTTTTCTTTTGTTTCCTTTGTTTCTTTCTTTCTTCCAAATTAGATTTTTAGATTTTTTTTTGTTATTTTTATTGCTACTGACTGACTGATTGACTCACTGATGTACTGACTGATGTATTGACATACTGACTGTTGTACTGAGTGACTTATTGACTGACACATTGACATGCTGACTGATGTACTGAGTGATGTACTGACAGACCCACTGATGCACTGATTGACGTAATGACTAATGTACTAAGTGACGTACTGACTGATGCACTGACTAATGTACAGAGTGACATACTGACTGATGTGCTGACTGATTGACTGACTGACTTATGTGCTGAGTGACAGACTAACTGACCCACTGATGTACTGACTAACACACTGACTGACTGATGTACTGACTGACGTACTGACTGATGCACTGAGTAAGCTACTGACTGCCTAACATCCTGACTGACTGACATACTGACTAATGGACTGACTTATGTACTGACTGATGTACTGATTGATTGACTCAATGACTGACTGACTAACTGATGTACTGACTAACTGATGTACTGACTGA
>JAOTRS010000027.1:11973911-11988176 GCA_028565755.1 Dinotopterus cunningtoni | reverse complement strand
TGATGTACTGACTAACTGATGTACTGACTGACTGATGTACTGACTGACTGATGTACTGACTGACTGATGTACTGACTGACTGATGTACTGTCTCGTTGACTGCAGACTGTCTGACTGACGTGTATGAATTGTGTCTCTATAACTCTCTAGAACAGTGGTTCTCAAACTTTCAAGCCAGCGACCCCTAATTGAAGATCGACAAGATCTCGCGACCCCCACTATCAAAAGCAAGCAATAAACATAACAAGCTGTTCACAGTATTTTGACTACATTTACTATAAAACAAAATAATTTTGGCTTACCTTTTAATGGGAAGGGTGTACTTGTTTTTTTTTTTTTTTTTTTTGCTTGTTGAGCAATCATGTGTTTTGCCGGGCTTCATACTTTCATGAACAAGCACTTCTGAACAGATTACACATTGAGGGAAATCTACGTTGTCAACAGTAGAGCAAGTGAATCCATACTTTATGAATTCTTCCTGATATTTTCGACGTTTCCTACTTTGGTCTGACAGGGTCTTGCTCTTATGCTTGGTCGATGTACATGGTTCCGAAGCTCCTGAGCGCCAGATTCTGATGATTTAGAACATTGCACCTCATAGCCAGCATTATACACTGGTTAGGTAGAAACCAAAGAAGTGACCTCCGACCTGAACTAATACAACACCACATATACTTTCTTTGGATTGTGCAAAGTCACATGAAACATTTCAGTAAAAGGAGAAACAGTGTGTGAATATCGCAGAGAGCTGTTTGAAGCTTTGATATGTCATGACAGAGAATGGCAGTGTGTGTGTGTGCACGTGTGTGTATGTGTTTTCCAGGTGTTTCTAACCCTCTCTAGTTGAATTTGTCAGAGCCGCGCTTTTGTGACCGAGGCGATTTCATTTCCGACACGCAGCTTTCGGCCTTTTGTCTTTCATAAATTGATGGGAGCGTTCTTCCCTACTGGGCTGGCTGTCTTTCTATTTCCCTCTCACACTCTCTCTCACACACACACACACACACACACACACACACACACACACACACATTCTCTCTTTTCATTCGTATTCTCTGACATAAAGCCAAATAAGCTTGTGACGTGGCACCATCTTGAAGCAGCAGAGAGCTATGGATTACAGGCCATTCTGACTCGTGTGCATGAGTGTGTCTGTGTGTATGCATGAGTGTGTGTGTGTGTGTGCAGAAAATTACAAATAAAACAGGTTTTTTTTTTCATACTTTACAATTTTAAAGGTGAGATGTTTTTACTTTTGTTTTATCCTTATATATAATCTGGAAAATATACAGAACCTTAAAAAGAGAAGAAAAAAAAACAACTACAATGGGTTAAACCATGTGCTTTGCAAAACTGTGTTATGTTGATGAGAAAACTCATTTGTAACCCAAGCTTCTGGGCCAGGAATGCTTGTTTATGTTTTGACGGACCTCCTGTCAGTCATTCTATTCAGGGTACTGAAGTTGCTGTGGGCGGAGCTTCATGAACACAGGCGGAAATCAATCAAACGTCAAACTAATCACATCTAATGCACCATTAAATAAGCATTACCATATGACATTTTACATAGCATCGTTTCACATTAGTGGATGAGACAAATCTGCACAGGACTGAGCAGATGATGATTTTGGGCCTCGTTCAAGGGTCTAACAGCAGCTCGCTGATTCAGAAATACAGACTCGTATCCTTCAGGTCGCTAGCAGAGAATCTGAACCACATGAGTGTAAAATATGTGAAATTACAGACATGCTAGCCAGTATGAATAAAAAGAATGTTGTTTGTTTTATAATCGTAGTAACAAGTAGCGAATGTGAAAGTGCACGATGAAGAAGAAATTAAGTGTGTGTGAGTGTGTCTGTGAGAAAAAGAGAACGAGAGAGATGCTCTTTTTTTGGTATGTAATCTTTAATCAATTTGACTCATTTGCATGATTTTGTTAAACCTCTGTGCTTTTTAAAGCTACAATGAATCTTAATAACATAAAAAAATTAAATTAATTCAAAAAATTTGTTAAATTAATGTTTTAAACTATGCATCAAATAATTAAATGTATCAATTTTTTTTGTTAAGTTGTATGTAAATACTTTTAAAGGTCAAACTAACTTACAAATGCTAGCCATATTTGTAACTTTACAAATCTGTGCATTTGTAAATTTGTATATTCCATCAAATTTTTATTTGAAAACTTATTGGAAATTCTACCTTACGTTTAATCACATTCTTCTAGTGCAATTTATCATTCATTGTAGTGAAATGTTTCTATTCTATTCTATCTTTCCAGTTTAGGTCACGGACAGTTGTTAAAACATTCCACCGCATATCATATGGATATGGTTGCGTATGTGACCAATAAAATTTGAATTTGATTTGCAAACATTTACAGCAACTCCAAAAAAACCCTTCTTTTCATGAAAACTTCGTAAAGACACCTAGAGCAAAAAAATTACAAAAAGGTGACTGAACAGTGCAGGAAAAAGTCGACTAGAAACTGATGGTAGCTAATCAATAAGTTGTACTTAGAAGAATTAGCCTTTTTCGGCACATGACAATGTATAGACGTTTTTCTTCTTTTACCTTGGATACATAAGTCATCTTTCCTTAACTTCAATAATTCCAATAGCTAAAGTTCTCACGCAATTCTCCTCACTACTACTACAACAACAGCAAATCACATTCGAAGTAGGCATAAAAAAACCTGTCATAACACGGAAGTTGGACAGCACCGAGCTAAATTTTGCAGTAATGCAGCTCAGCCACTGCGACAGTACAGCTAAAGAGCAAAGACCCTCAATACAACCCCTCTTCCTGTCAAAGGGTGCTAATACCTTATCCTTCAAGAACAGCTTGTCTTATTTGTTGTAAGTCAAGGAGTTGTTTTGGAGTGATTTTGTATTTTTCTGAAACATTTAGAATCAGAATCAGAATCAGAAAGAGTTTTATTGCCAAGTACGCTTGCACGTACAAGGAATTTGTTTTAGTGACCGAGCTTCCAGAACAAAAAACAAATGACAAGACAAAACAGCACGACACAAAAAACAAAAAAAAAAAAGGGTTGACATCAAATGGAGTAGGGTGTGAGATACTTTTAAATAAGTTATATAAATGTTTGAAATCTGTGGTATTATACAGTATATTGCACTGTGGTACTGTACACAATATTGCACATATATTTATTGACAGTTTATGAAGTTTCTGAAGTTTCACAGAAGTTTGATTAAACCTACCGGGTCATGAGGTTTGCATCAGTCTTATACCTAAATCTGCATAAATTTGCATGGCGCTCTAGTAAAATATGGATATTTTTTATACGTTTTGCAAATATTCATGTAAATCAATTAAAATGTTGATATTAAAATGGTGTTCAAGTGTAGCTTGTTTAATAAAACATCTCATTTGCCTATGTTTTACAGATTTTACAGTATTAAGTAATTTAATGTCACTCGTTTTTCACTTAAATTCTTCACTTAAATCTGGCACCTTCAATAGAGCCAAAGAAACACCAGAATACGCACAAGAACACAACACTAGTACCAGAGAGAGGATTATTGCATTATAGCTGGAGGTTTCACATTAAAAGGTGCAGATCGTGTTTTCTTAAATGTTACCTGACACCATTTTAAACGAACCCAAACAAATCTCGCACCTTCATTAGAAGGCTAGTTCATGTCTAGAAGTCCCCAGAGGTCACTCAGTAAATTTATATGACATTGTGTTGGTCTGACTAAAATACATGTTAGTCTGATTGAACTTCTCAAAGTCGAACTAGCGCATCCAGATAATTAGCATCGGAGTCGAGCTACTCCTGAATGTTTAAGTCAATTGGCAGCCTAGGTGCTATGTGCATAGTCCATAGTTTCTGCCCCAGGCTTTGACACGGAAGTCGAACAAAATGCATAAGAGAAGAAGAAGAGACCGCTAGCAATATGGTGCATTTCATTTGTACAAAGAGTAAAATGTACAGCAATGTAACAATTTAAAAATTCACTGTTCGACATGCTACCAGTTTGCGGCTAACTAACTCGTTTGTCGATTGTTTCGATCTGTGACATAATAGATCCACTGTCGATAAAATGTTAACAAGCTGAAAGGGGCCGTATTGCCACCTACCGTAGCGGAGTCAGACATACTTTGGCCAATAAATTGATTCCCGTGCTGTGCTTATATAAGACAAGAACAGTAGTCCAATTAAATGGCCTAGTTGAACTGTATACTTTACCTAATGCAAAACCCCCTGACACACACACTCACACACACACACACACACACACACACACAGGGTAAAACAGGTTTTAATTATATCACTGTAAAAGTGAATTACCTCAAGCTATATGTGGGCACGCGTGCACACACAAACACACACACATAATAGTTTGACTTAACGGTGCACTTAAACATACTGACTGAGAGTCAAAACAATCAGCAGACAAAACAATCGATCATTAAAGACAAGCCAATCAATCAGGACAAAGAACATCACATTGCTTATTGATTTCCAAATCTCCTCTAGCATTTTAAGCTAGGTGTGTGTGTGTATTAGGGTGTGGCTTTAGAACTGAAGAAAGGTGCCATTTTTATGTTTAAAACAATGCTAATTTTAACTACCTGCACCTTTAAAAGCGAAATCATTTGGCTCGTAATTAGCCTCATCTAACCTCGTACTCCCGTGTCTCCCTGCCTCTTACTCTCCCTTACATATAAACACACACTCACGTTCTGGTATCAGGACTGTTCTTTCTCTTATAAAACTTTTTCTACTTTGTGTGTGTGTGTGTGTGTGTGTGTGCTCACATGTAGCTTGCGGTAATTTACTTTTACAAGGATATAATTAAAACCTGAGCACATGGTGTGACCCTGTGTTTATGTGTGTGTGTGTGTGTTTGTTGGATTGTTATCAGTGTGATCTTTGTACCAAAAACGCCCCTTAGGTACACAAAGTGAATTCGTCTGTTTCGTGAATGGACTTCCTTGTTAGCGTTTGTCAATGGATTGGAGGAGTTTGTGTGCGTGTGTGTGTGTGTGTGTGATTATGAGTGGTGAATTTTATTTTGTGTGTAGGAGTGTGGCTTTTTAAAGTTAAAGTAACCAAAATAACTTATTTATTAAATTATTTATTTATTTTAGCATTTTAGTTTGTTGCTGAAAATGAATAAAATATATGCTTTAAATGTGAATTTCCAAGGATGTTGTTTGTAAATAAACAATATTGCAAAATAGCAAGGCCCAAAGAAATTATATTCCGAGAGGCATAAAATCCGAGAGGCGGGGCTTAGGAGGGACGACAATCAAATTACACACTTTTGTTAGCTAAATTAGCTAAATTAGTCCTCTGGTGTGAAACTAAAGAAGCAAACTTTAGACTCCCAAAGTGTCCATTTCATTTTTTTTCCCCTTAGATAAACAAAGTGCAGGTGCATGCCTCTGCCCTTTATAAGTATAATTATGTTAAAATATTATTTCACTGTAGGAATGTTAAATAGTGTCAGGATCGGGGTGTTTCTGAAGGACAAGTGAAAAGAAAGAAGTAAAGTAGAGAGAAAGAGAGAGAGGGGGGAATAGAGGAGGGGTGGAGGGGGATAGAAGTAGAGATGGAGAAGGAAGCTGGTGCTTGATTTGCATAAAGTATGGGGCACGGTGCCCACTAGAGGAGAAGGGTTGGCACTCGGCCCTGCAGACTGGCACAAGAGGAAGAAAATAATGAAAGAAAGACAGTGAGAGAGAGAGAGAGAGGGAGAGAGAGAGTATGTATGAGAGCGGCAATCTAAAGAGAGAAAGAGACAGAGAGAAGGAGAGACCGAAAGGGGTGGGAAAGACATAGAAAAAGCAAGATGTGGCAAATGTGCTTCATTAGAGTATGTTTTGTTTAGACGGAAGCATTTATTATTTCCTCAACTTCCTATTCGAATCTTCAGAGTTGACTGGCCAGCCATCTGATACGGCTCGTGCGCGTCGCACCGTTAGCTTTCCTGTACTTAATTTTATTGGCTGCGCATTGAGTCGATCAATCAATCCAGCATTGATGAGTTCACTTCATTAGGCTGCATGTGGTGCCCGGCTGCCGCTTTCACCATCACTGTGTAGGTGCCAGGGTGCCCGCTGAACCTCCGGTGACCGGTTCAAGGCGCTAGGCCTCACTCTGCGCCTGCCTCGATAGTTCAAATTCAGTTCACGTGAGTTCATGTGAGCCAGAGTGAGTAGACTTAAAACCAATAAAACAAAGGTACAAATAAAAATATTGGGATTTTAGAAAGTTGAAGGTGACTTTTAGAGGATATTAGGAGAGTTTAGGTTCTCACGTAAGGGGTGTAAAAATGTTCGCAGTCAGGGAGAACTTTAAGGAAAAAAAATATCACACAAATTCAGTTTTGATGTTTGTTTGAACAAAAGAAAAAAAGAAAACAGTCCAATTACTTAAATATTCTTTAATTCTTCATTATTACGTCCATATTTACCTTAACTGTTTTGGCGCTATTAAAACTTGTGTTGCTTTTAAATCAATCAACAAGTCAAACTGGATATACTACAAGAACTTCATATTAAATGAATATATAGATGGATAATATTAAGCTGTGATTTCATCCATTGTGATAAAAAAAAATAATAAAAACATTAAAAAAATCATGGACCCTATATTTATGCTTCAATGACCCCAGGGTCTGTAGGCTGCATAAACCAGAAGGAACTGAATAATCCTTATCGACTATAACATATGAAATTGGTAGGAAAGATTCTGGATCGCTTTGCTACTGTATATCGTACAAACTTAAAATTCCCTTTGCATAGATAGGTGCTGCTGGTAGATTATGCAAAATCTTGGGCCAAAACAGAAACTACAAATGTACTGAATAGCGAAAGACATGTATAATTTGGCATTTTTGAGTGTATACCATGTATATATTTTTCACTTTTTTCATCTCCTAAATTATCGTTGACCTACATTTAGACTTCCTCAGACGTGTGTGTGTGTGTGTGTGTGTATGGTTTATATTTAAAGTCTCTCTCTCTCTCTCTCTTTCACACACACACACACACACACACACACACAGAAATATTGCTTTATACTTACAAGATGGCGTCTCGGTGTTTGTATTCTCTTTAACCTCGAGAAACGGAGTTGTGATTTTTGGAACAATGCACATTTTCCCCTAGGTTTTATTTGCTTTGTGTATGTGTGTGTCTGAGACTAAGAGAGAGAGACGCTGCCTCAACAGTTAAAAATGGTTCCTGAAGCCTTTAAATTTTTTACAAGTGTATCAAAAATAAGAAGTCATAAAATATAATTTAAATATATAAAAGTTAATAGACAGCTGAAGCTCTATAGGGACTCTTTTTAAATATAGCCTAAAAATAATAATTACAGGCTAAACATGAAGGCTAATTAGCCTCTAAGTACTGTGCAAATATGATTAGACCAATCAGTACTAATGAGGTACAGTTCCAGTAACTGAAACCTGCTGTCTTTCCCTAACCTTCAATAGACTACTGTTTTTGCTTGTTTTTTATTTTCTTTTAATATCTATTGTATTACTAAGTTATTTGTAATAATCAGCGTAATCAGGATTTAATATTATTGGACAAAAACATGGACAATAATACTGCTGCGGACACACACTTCACGTCATTCCATACCTCACGTTCCACTCATTCGCCTGCTTAAATGTGTAAATTAACCATCCTTTATAACTAATAGATTTACTTTATACATTTTATATAATTATTTTTTTCTGTTGCAACTTTGTAAATAGTAAATTTGTACATTTACCCAATTTTTTTATTTAAAATTTTACATTTCTCTCAGTTACGTTTTTCCTTGCAGTGAAATCTTTCTGTCTTTTCTCAGAAGCAAACAGACTAAGGTCGTTTTTATATAACTAAAAAAACTTTTATCTATAGTGTGTACTGTATTGTGTAGTTGAATAGACAAAAAAATACATTTAATTTAATTTAAAAGTAAAAATCGACACATATTTGACTGTAGGAATAAAACTGTGCACAAAAATGTGTGTGCACCTGTGCTGTGTTTTTTTAGGTCTAGATTTTATTTTTATTTATTAAGCCTTTTATTTATTAAGACTATTTTTTTTTGCTCATTTTAATCGAATATGGGGTAAAAGAGAATAAAACACACAATAGTGGATGTTTAATGATTTGCTCTGTGAGATAAAACTGGACAGATGAACCACTTCAAGCGCGTTTATTGCCATTTTTTTTTTT
Organism: Dinotopterus cunningtoni; assembly: GCA_028565755.1. Taxonomy (NCBI): domain Eukaryota; kingdom Metazoa; phylum Chordata; class Actinopteri; order Siluriformes; family Clariidae; genus Dinotopterus; species Dinotopterus cunningtoni. The sequence continues at coordinate 11,979,965 of JAOTRS010000027.1, read as the reverse complement.
TTACGAGAGCATGCTGTCGGATATTTCATACGCTGTTAAAATAGTTATTTATATGTTTACGATGATTTGTGTCTGTGTGTCGCATCAAATTAAAAAAATAAATGTGTTATGATTCATAAATATGGTATTATATGTTTATATTAGGGTTGTAATATGTTAATAGTTGTGTTTTTGAATGTGTGAAATATATTGCAGATATTTTAAGCAACTTGATGGAAATTATTACATTTTGAATTTGTTGTATTTTCATTAATTTTCACTAGTAAACAGCTTAATTTTCAGGTTCAAGTTGTCTTATTTATTTTATTATTAATATAATAGATAAATATAAGCACCAATGTATATATGTTATGTTTTCCCCCTCTTTTAAAATGAATTTGTGACAAAAATAGCTGTTTTATTGCCATAAATGAATTAGGAATAAATCTAGCCTCCAGCTGAATCCGCGCGCTGCTGTGGAAGTGGCCGCGCGCGTGCTCTGCACGCTCGTGCGGGTCACCTCGCGCTCCCCTGATCCGTTGTTAGACGAGTTGAAATTCCTTCTCTCTAAAAATACAAATAATAACCATAATACGTCTTATTACTTCTTTAAACTGGCCAAGCAAATGTGTTTTTTCTGTCAGTTAGTGTCTTCTTGTCACTCGTCGCAGAGGTTTCGGTGTCGCTCTGGCTGTGGCACGGCGTGTGGGTGAGTTTGTTTGTGTGTGTGTGTGGTAGCCAGTTAGCTTCTGAGGTAACGGACAAAAATACAGGGATATTGGCGGTGATTCAGCTGTGTTTAATGTTTTCGACGCAGAGCGAAAGATATGAGCTTATCCAGACTTCCAGGCCTCTGTTTTTTATTTTGAACCCATTTCAGTCATTTATATAATTGCTTTAATTAAGGACATCGTTATTGAGCACAGCCGTTACAAACTGACCGTTATTTTAAAAAATATTAAATTAACGGTCAAAACGGCTGAACAGTGTAGAGCAGAGTGTAGACTTCAGCTTAAATACACTAACGTTATTAATCAATTTTGCCCATGAAAGGTGTATAAATGGTGATAATGCCTTTACAATTCATGTAAAACATTTTATTCCGTAAAAAAAAAAAAACTTTTTCAGAGGAAATAAAATCACTTCTGAATCCCAAAAGATAATCTTAATATTTTTAAGACAAAAAAAAACAATACCAAAGTACAGTCGATTAACTGCATATATCCTATTAACCAAATAGTAACGTGTAAATACACGTTAGTAATATGTATTTAGTAACGCTAGTAACGTGTATTTAGTTAATAGGATACCCATATTTTCATGGGTGTCTGATTACTTTAGACGAGAGAGAATTCTAAAGTGTCAGATTCGTGGTCAGAAAATAATCACAGAAACTAAGAATAAGCTAAATATGATATATGATTATCCAGTCTAACTGTAAAGAATGAAGATTTAGGAATTCGTAGTGGTGAAAATGCACAGATCCTGAGTAGATCCCTAGTTTTGTGCCACCAAGCTACCATCATCATCATTTCTGGTAAAAGAAACCACACACACACACACACACACACATTTGTCTTGCATTAATTCAACACCAACACCTCAGTCCAACAACAACCAAAACCTCAGTAATCAAAAAAATCTTTATAAAAAGCAGCTTTCCTAATGGTGACCAGACATTACAACAAAGACAACACTGTCAGATGTTCCTGTTCTTGCGGGGCATTTAGTCTAAAAACATGCCCACACAGACATGCACGCACTCACACACACACTGAGTTCATCATCCTGACACTTTTTATTTTCCTTATCTCGTTTTGTCTCTCTCAACAACCTCCTATACCGGTGGCACTTTGTAGAGTAATAAAATTTAAATAACACACACCTTTGTGTTTAAATGTAAAAAATGCACAAGTGTACGTGGGTGGTACATTGGTGGCTCTTATGCATATTTCCTTACACTTTTCCTCAAACTCATTTCCATAATTTTTTGATTCTGTAAAGGTGCTTTGTGAAAATGAGCTTTGTTAAAAGCGTTACGTCAAACAACACTAAATGGAATTGAATTGAATTATACTCTAGTATGTCCCAGTGACGGTATTGCACATTTAAAGTATGTTGATAACCAAAGTTGTGTTACAATATTCGCTAAACAGATTATGTTGCACTATTAGACCTAAGATTTATTGCTGCGTTTAGTGTAATATAATTGATTAAATATTATATATTATCAGCATATGATATAGTACAAACTCATACCAGTAAGTTGAACTTATTTAATTTAGAAATATTTATTCAGAAAAGCTTTTAAAATCCTTTTATTTCTGCTCTAACAGTACTGACAGAAATGTTTTTATGTCATGTCACAGTTATTTTTTTTTAGACCTTTTTTTTTTTACAACATACTTTTTTTGAGAACTGTTCTGAAAAGTTCTGCTGATTTTGTCATACCAAATATGTTTTTTTTTTTTTTTACATTTTTCAAATAATAATAATGTTCTTTGGAGCAAGCTTAAACAAGCTGTGCTTTAATTTAATTACTGAATTGGAAAATTAATTACTGCTAGATAAGCTGGTAGTATCCGGTTTCAGAAATTAGATCACTAATAATAAAAGTTCTGATTATTATAATGGTTTGATTTATTATTATAATTTATTCATTATGATGGTTTGAAAATTTTTGGATTTTTTTTCTCTTTTTTTAACTAGAAAAAAAGACGTGATATGACGGCACCCTGAGACCACAGCATATGCTGCTTAAACTCGTTGTGGGGGATTTGAGACTTACGATGGCAATTTGTGCAGTTTTGTAAAGCCGATTATCAGGTCAATGATGATTGAGATTTGTGTTTTTTTTGTACTCAGGTGGTCGCTTTGACAAAAAAAAAAAAATGGGCAGTGGAATTTTTTAAGCACGATCTTAAAAAACAAAACAAAATTAAAAATATAAACCAATGGAAAGCTAGACCCTGAGAAAGCATTTGCAATAGCTAGAGTATAATCCCATCACGTACAAGACTTTGTCTTGAACTACTCATACGTGTAACTTGTTTTTTTGTGATTCTTGTAATGAGACTTGCATGCACATGGCCAAACCACCAACTTGTATTTGGACCCTAAGTACAATTTATTCAACAGAAACATACTCATACACTGTTTTTGTGTGTTTTATTTTTCTTTTGGTAAATACCCTAACCATCATGCAGACCTTCGTGTCTGTATTTGTTGTGTGTGGAGTGAGTGTGAACATAGTGGTGTTGGTGAAGAGTATTTGTCTGTGTGTCTCCCTGCTCCTTTGTTTGTGTGGTGGGTCTGAAGGCAGCTGCTGGTTTGGAGGGTCTGTAGGGATTTCAGCCCTGTGTGTTCACACACTGTTCCCATGCCAAGGCTTGTAGAAAAACAGAGAGAGAGAGAGAGAGAGAATAGAGGGGGATTGAGCAAGGGATGGAGAAAGGAAGTGATATGGAGATGGATGAACCCGGTTAGCAAGAAGCAGACTGGGATAGAAGGATAAGATTAAGGAGTGAGGGCACAGGGAAAGTGTGTTCAGTGACGGATATGGATATAAGGAACAAGAGGGCGGGGCTAGAATACAGCAAAGGCGCCTGATTGGTCCGTGTGAAATTAATGATTTCTGGACACAGAACTTGTTAATTTGGCAAAAGTGAAGAGCCGTCCCACTGACCGATTCGCATACTACGCTCACTTCCTCTCTCTCTGTTGCTTTCTATCTCTCCCTCCCTCCTTCCATCTCTCTCTCTCTCTCTCTCTCTCTCTCTCTCTCTATCTCACTCCCTCTCCCCCCTCTCTCCCACCCATTCAGGCCTCGAAGCGTGCGTATTGGTTGAGCATATTGGGAGACTCTGTGCCAAATAGGTGGGTTCAGCCCGGTGCTGGCACACTTTTGGGGCGATGGTTAGGAAAAGAACGTAGAGAGAGAGCGAGTCGGAGAGAAAAAAAAAGGGAGAAAGGGAAGCATCGGTCAGGTTTGCCAGCCGCTCTCTCGCACACTCTTCCAACAGCGATTCGGTTCTCTGTTGTGTTTTTTTTCCTTGGTCTTCATTTGCTTTCTCGCTACCCCCCTTCTTGCTTGCTGTCGTTCTCTCGTTCCTCTCTCTCTCTCTCTCTCTCTCTTTTAATATCCTTGAATACAGAGCATACAGATCTGAACAGACGTCACTTGCCACTTTGCCAAACGATTTTTCTTATCTAACACTTTTTTTATGACTACATTCCTCACTCTTTTCATCAACTTTTTGCACAGACTTTTCTGTCTCTTACAACATACACTAATTTTTCTCAACTTTTTTTTTTTCCTTTTGCAGTTTTTCAAATTTTTGGCACTTAACCTTTTCTAACACATTAATTTAAGGCAAATTTAACTTTGTATTATTTTTTTGTTAAATTTATTTTCTCTGTTAAAGTAAGTTTTTAGAAAATGTATTTTTCCGGTTAGCGAGAATTAGGACATGCAGTATTGACTAAAGCAAGGAGAGGACCAGCTTTTTTTTTTGTGTTTGTTTGTTTTACGCTGAAGTTTATGATGAAAGTGCAAAATGGTAACTACCAAAATCTTCTGCTTTTTTGTGTTGCATGCGTTTGTTTTGGTGATTGTGCAGTGTTGTGACTGTAGTGTGTTGCACGGAAAAAAAAATATTATAAAATGAGTAAAAAAAATTAGTATTTAAATGATTAGGTGATTTTTTATTTTAAACATCTGGGATTGATCGGCATTTCGGTGTAAACGCTAGACAGTCAAGACCTTAACATTTTAATTTATGTTTATATACTTTTAATCATATTTACATGTAAGTTCATTTATGAAATAAATTGAAATTAAGAACACATAGTTCAATGTTTTATATAGATTTTTTTTGAGTAATTGAACATAGAGAATAAAATGCAGAATAAAAAATTAAGCTCATATTAAAGCTGTGTTTTCTGTTATGTATAAATAAGCTTAAATACCTGGCATCTTTTTTATCTATAAATCATGTATATATTTTATCTTCAAAAAATTGTAATGTTATTCAAATCAGATAGCTGTGTTCTTTTTATTATTATTTTTTTTTATAAATAGAAATTGTATAAAATTTTTAGAGTCTATTTACACAAAAAAATTTTTGAATATTTTTTTCAGAAAATCTAAAATGTTTTTCAGTATTTTGAGATCAGGGCAACTGTTAATGATATGTGTGTGTGTGTGTGTGTGTGTGTGTGTGTGTGTGTGTTTTGCTTAGCTTAGCCCAGTGTCTCTCTCTCCCACACACACATACACACTCACACACGCAGGCTCAGCTCTCTTTCGCAGCCCGTTCTTCTTCCAAGCCGCGCTCTCATCCTCTCTTCCTCTCCCCTTCGTCTTCCATGCAGCACGATGTTAACTCCATCTCCCCTTCTCTCATTCTGTTTCCTTCTCCCCCTGTTTCCCGCTCCTTCTCCTCCTCCTCCTCCATCCAGGATGAGTTCCACCCGTTCATCGAGGCGCTCCTGCCACACGTGCGCGCCTTCTCCTACACCTGGTTCAACCTGCAGGCACGCAAGCGCAAGTACTTCAAGAAGCACGAGAAGCGCATGTCCAAGGACGAGGAGCGCGCCGTGAAGGACGAGCTGCTGGGCGAGAAGCCCGAGATCAAGCAGAAGTGGGCATCGCGCCTCCTCGCCAAGCTGCGCAAGGACATCCGGCCCGAATTCCGTGAAGACTTTGTGCTCAGCGTGACGGGCAAGAAGCCGCCGTGCTGCGTGCTTTCCAACCCAGACCAGAAGGGCAAGATGAGGCGCATCGACTGCCTGAGGCAAGCCGACAAGGTGTGGAGGCTCGACCTGGTCATGGTGATCCTGTTTAAAGGCAGCCCGCTGGAGAGCACCGACGGAGAGCGGCTCGTCAAGTCGCCACAGTGCTCCAACCACAGCCTGTGCGTGCAGCCGCACCACATCGGCGTCTCGGTCAAGGAACTCGACCTCTACCTGGCCTACTTCGTCCACTCGCCAGGTCAGTGCAGAACACACACACACACACACACACACACACACACACACACACACACACACACACACACACACACACACACACAC
>JAOTRS010000027.1:11930305-11944126 GCA_028565755.1 Dinotopterus cunningtoni | reverse complement strand
TGGGTGGAGGGATGGATGGAGGAATGGATGGATGGATGAAGGGGAGATGGAATGTTGGATGGGTGGAGGGATGGATGGAGGAATGGATGGATGGATGAAGGGGAGATGGAATGTTGGATGGGTGGAGGGATGGATGAAGGAATGGATGGTTGGATGAAGGAGAGATGGATGGAGGGATGGATAGATGAAATGTTGGATGGGTGGAGGGATGGATAGAGGAATGGATGGATGGATGAAGGGGAGATGGAATGTTGGATGGGTGGAGGAATGGATGGAGGAATGGATGGATGGATGAAGGGGAGATGGAATGTTGGATGGGTGGAGGGATGGTACACAATCACAAGACACTGGAGTAGCGCTTACTTTGCTCACAAGCATCTATAATAGTGTGAATGTAGGGTGAAACATATCATTCATAAACTACATTGCATCAGGTTTCATTTATCACTATGTGTGTGTGTGTGTGTGTGTGTGTGTGTGTGTGTGTGTGTGTGTGTGTGACCACAGGTTTAATAAGCCGAACCCGCACTAGACATTTCCTCCACAATAACATAAACCGAGCATGACCACACACATATACACAAACACACACACACGGCCACAAAATCAGGCTAGTGTGACACCAAGAGGGTTTATGTGTCTGCCATCAAATAGCCTAAAAGGAAGCGGATTACACACACACACACACACACACACACACACACACACACACACACACACACACACACGTGCGCATACAGACCCATGAGCAGGTCATTGAGGATACAGCTCCTCAAACCTTGAACAATGGCTGCTCTTTTACTGGCCTGAAAACAGAGAACGAGAGAGAGACAGTGAGAGAGAGAGACAGAAGGAGAGAGAGAGAGAAAGAGTGAGAGAGAAAGATAGAAAGAGAGAGAGAGAGACAGAAAAAAGATAGAGAGAGATCGATTTACATCAGCTAGACCGGTAAGCACCCATGGACTGCCCTGCAATTAGTAAATGCCACAACCTAGATACAGTTACATTACGATGCACAATCTTATCTGCTTGTGTGTGTGTGTGTGTTTTCTTCCATATTCTCTTTTCTTTTTTGCTTTTGCTCTTGCCCCTTTTTTCTCATCTTTTCTTTTGTTTTCTCTTCTTTACTCCTCTCCTTTTGCATTCTCTTTTCTTCTCATCTCTTTTCCTGTTTTCTCATCTATTTTCTTTCCCTCTCTTCTCCTGCTTTTTTTCTCTTCTCTTTTTGTTTTCGGATTTTTTTTGTTCTCTCCTCCACTTTTTTCTTCTTTTCTCATCTTTTCTTCTGTTTTCTCTTTTCGTCTCATCTCTCTTCCTCTTTTCTCCTCTCCTCTTTCAACTCTTCTTCTGTTTTCTTTTCTCATTTCATTTCTTTTCAGTCTTCTTGTTTTTCTCGACTCTTCTTTTCATTTTTCTAACTTCTATTCTTCACATTTCTCATCTCTTTTCTCCTTTTTCTTATTGCTTTCTCTTTTGTCCTTTGTCTCTTCTCATTTCATCTCTTCTCCTGCTTTTTTCTCTTCTCATCTCATCTCTTCTTCTCTTTTCTCTTCTCATCTAATTTTTTCTGCTGTTTTCTCCTCTCATCTCATCTCTTCTCCTGTTTTCTCTTTTAGTCTCGACGCTTCTCCTGTTTTCTTTTTCATTTCATCTTTTGTCTTTTGTTTCTTCTCATTTTTTCTTTTTTTCCTCTACTTTCTTCTCTACTGTTTTCTCTTCTCTTTTTGTCTTTTGTTCAATTTATTTCTCTTTTTTTGATTTCTCTTTACTATTTTGTGTTTGTATCTTCTCTTCTTTTCTCTTTTCTTCTCTTCTTTTCTGTTCCCTCACGCTCATCCTTCATCTCCTCTCTCCTTTTCATCCCTGTCTGTCCGGCACTCTTTGTATTAAATAGAGCACTCATTGTGCATGTTGAATCAGAGGTGATAGCGGAGAGCCCGCGCGAACACAGACGTCTTTCCCGTAAGAAAGTGAAGTGAGGATAAAAAAAAGAAAAACAAAACAAACCCCGAGAGAAAGCCGAGAATGAATCACTTCCCCAAACAGACGAGCGCAGTGAGAGCGGCCTTATCTGGTGCCGCGGCCGCTCAAAGCCTCGCTTATCTCAAAGCCAAAGATTATTTTTCTTCACTGTTCCTCAGACTCACGCTCTCACTCTTTTTGTTTGTTGTCGTCTGTTCCCAAGGATGGTGTGTCGAGAAAGGCGTCTGTCTCCTCCCTTTCTCTTTTCTCTTCCTGCTTCAGTTTATCGCCTCTCCTCTCCTGTTCGCCTGTTCTCCCACTCCCACGCTCATGTAATCACTCTGCTTTAAATAAAGACGCTCTGCTATTGGAGCGCCCTACAGGGTCAAGGCTGTGTGTGTGTGTGTGTGTGTGTGTGTGTCAGAAGTTTCAGTTTTGTTGTAGAGCAATGGGGATAAAAACCGATTCATAAAACAGCAAAATAAGGTTAAACAAGCTTCACACACACACACACACACACACACACACACACTCTGTGACGTCTTTTGTACGTGTAAACACTCCATCACATCGGATGAGAAACATAAACACATCTGTTTAAGATAGCGCACGCCGCCGTAGCCAGGTTCCTCAAACTCCTCATTCACGCCAAATAGCCGCAACACCATCTGCAATTCCTCTTATCCGGCAAATTACCTTATTTTTCTCTCTGTTAATTCTTTTCGATATCTCTGGTACGGCTCCTGTGGGACGCATATCCAAGAAGAATGCCTTCCTGTCCCGCGCTTTCCCAGAGTGCACAGCGGCGGCTAACAAGGGAGCCATGAAACTCGGAGCGAAAGGAAAGAGAGGGATAGACAGAATAGAGACAGAGCTGTTATAAATGAGGTCTCGGTGGACCTGTAGGATCGGTCCTGATCGCAGAAGCAGACAAGCTCTGAAAAGACCCGGTCGCTTATTAAGTAATACTGCAGTGTGTCAGTCCAATCGCTTTCTTTTCTTCTTTCTTTCTTTCTTTCTTTTTTTCTTTCTTTTTTTTTTCTTTTTCTTTCTTACTTTTGCTTTTTTAATTCTTTCTTTGTTTTTTTCCTTCTATCTTTATACTTTCTTTTCTTTCTTTTCTTCTTCCTTTCTCGTTTTTCTATTTCTTTCTTTTCTTGCTTTCTCTCTTTATCTTCTCTAGTTCTTTCTTTTTCTTTCTCTTTCAGTTTTTCTTTCTATTTCTTTCTTTCGTTTTCTTTTTCTTTGTTTCTTTTTCTTTCTGTTTCTTTCTTTCTCTTTTTTCTTTTTTTCTTTCTTTCTCTCTCTTCTTTAGTTCTTTTTCTTTCAGTTTTTCTTTCTATTTCCTTCTTTCTTGTTTTCTTTCTCTTTCTTTCTTTTCTCTATTCATCTCGCTGTTTTTCCTGTTTTCTCTTTTTGTCTAATCTCTCCTCCCTGGTTCTCTTACTTCTTTCTTTCTTTCTTTCTTTCTTTCTTTTTTCTTTCATTCTTTTTCTTTATCTCTCTTTGTTGGCTTGTTTGTTTCTTTCTTTCTCTTTCTTTGTTTTCTTCTTCCTTTATCTTACTTTCTCTATTTCTTTCTCTTTCTTTCTCTTTTACCTTTTTTATTATTTCTTTCCTACTTCCTTTCTCTTATTTTTTGTTCTTTCTTTCTTTCTGTCTTTTTATTTTGACTCTTAGAGGAACTCTCACGTCTTTCCACTCTGGCATTTTTGCGGAGGTGTGCGGTCCGCGCGCCACCGACATCTGCACAGTCTCACACGCAGAGGAGGAACTCTGAAATGAATATAAACCATAGGAAACAGAACGGAGAGAGGCAGAGAAAGCTAGAAGGAAGGACAGGAAGAAGGGATAATTACAGGAAAGGGTGATTATTAGTCTGTCACTCTGCCTCCAGACAGATAAGTGAAATCAGATGGAGAGACGCTGAATGTGAAAATAACAGCGATCGGGAGAGACGAGGAGAATAAAAGAGGAAGTCGCTCTGGTGTTTTTTTGGAGAGTGGTGCAGTCGTAAACAGTCTCATTAGGCTCTCACCTCCTTCTTCTTCTTCTTCTTCTTCACAAACTCTTACATGAGAATTTAGTAAGAATCAGGTTTTTTTAAAACTGAGTCCAGAGACAAGAAAGGCTTCCGGGTCACATGATGAAATCCAAATGATGCGAGTCTAAGAGAGAGCGAAGTGGATGGGCGTGGCATGCTGTATCTCACCTTTCGCACGTGTCAGTCACAACCCCAACATCGTATGACATCGTCATAGTGTCATAATTAGGTTGTCCTCCAGTCATTACACAGCATCGGGACAAGTTTCGGTAGCGTTGAATGGATTGATGAATGAATAGACACAGTTTGTCAAATACAGCAGAATTTAAACCATTAATAACAGAATTTACAAGGATTCATGTCCAAAACTGAATAATGATTTTACAAAAAAAAAAATTTCAGAAGTTAGTTTTGTTTTCGTTGCATATTTGATGGTTTGGTAAAGTGTAGTTCTCTAGCATTATTTGATTTGGAGGAGCCTCTAGTCTCAGCAGAAGGTTCCCTGGTGGACCAGGGGCTAGCATTCAGCACTATCATTACCATGGCCTGGGTATGAATCCCCTCACCGAAGAGGTTTAGTTGCTGAAAAGATAAAACCCTGAGCGTTTCAATGATATATTTCAGTCAATAAATACCATTAAACCGTAAATTGTATTAAAGTAATTCTAAGGTTAAAAAAACAACCTAATATTGACAGTGTCCCAGTGTCCACAATGTTGACAAATTAATGTCGCAACAAGATTTTGGCAACATAAAATTCCTTCCAGGATCAATCAGTCGTGGGCATCAGTGAGATCAGGTATGTGATGTGGAAGAGGGTGGATAGCGCTCTCAGGAAAACCCGCATTTGGCCGTACTTTCCTAAAAAGCCGTGCAGAGAGTGAAACCGTTTTTTCATCAGATATTCTAGACGGTCCAGTCTGTATGGGGTTCAGTCGTTTATGACCAAACCAGAAGAGAATGTGCTGTGAGCAAAGTGGGGTCACAGAAGAACAGACAAACCAAAGTGTTTCAAATTGGGTCAAATCTACCGTGTCTGAGATTCGACACGTCACATTCTAGAGGACTCGAAGCTTAAACAAAAATTTTAAACAAAACTTAGAAACCATTTGTTTGCCATTTCATTTCATTCTGAACAGAATCAAAGTTTACACTCTACAGAGGAAGAAAAGGGCACATGTTTTATAACAACATTTAAAAAAAAAAACATTTTATGAATTATTTTGAAAGTCTAATTTTTTGCTTAGAGCAGCATGCCCTTTGGCCCCCTGGTGGGCTGTAAAGGTAGTGCATGTGGACAGCGAGAGCTACTTTATGTATACTGTAAAGTTTAGATAAAAACTTATAAAACTGTCGTGTCTGTACATTGAAGATATTTGTGGAAAAATTATTTGTGGGGATGTAAGATAAGTAATAGAACACATCAAGATGGTTTTGGGATTTTCATCTGTCTGTTTGTCTGTTTCACGTAAAAACTACTGAAGGAATTTTAATGAGTTTTTACACGCGTATATTTTGCCGAGGTTGAAGTAATAGATAGATGTGCTAATTTAAAGGTTTTAACGGAAAACACTCTTATATCATAAAAAATCGACCTTAAAAAAATAATGACTTCAACTAAACAGTCAACAGATGGCCCTGTACATTTTTTTAATACGCACTTATGAGGGTGCGATTGAAATCTACTACATGAATCTCACATCTTCATTCCGTGAACTTCACGGTAACAAGTTAAAATTTTAGTTCATTACAAAATCCAGCAGATGGAGTTGGACAGATTTTAAAATGTGCTTATGAGTGTGCAATTAAACTTAACGCAAACAAATTCTCGGGCACTTATTATAATAAATATATAAATACAACTTTTTTATTTTCTATTTTGTATTTAAGTTCTGAAGTGTCATAAAAATGTTTGATAAATGAAATTGAAACTAATTAAACAAAGCCAAACAAAAGACTAAATAATGCACTATTCTTTATTTGAAGAGATTGTGAGTTGATCAAAGTTGGGATTAAAGCTGTGGGCGCGCCACATAAAAATTTCAGATTTCAATTTGGGTCGTGACAGTCTCAAGTTTGAGGACAGAAGTTTCAAGAGTTGTACAGTAGGAACAGATATATTCCACACAGATTTTCAGATCTCCAGTTTAGCGAATATCCAACCTCGTATCTTTTCTTAAAGAAATCATTCAGCAAAATGTGGTAAAGCACTTTTATTTGAAGTTTATTTAAAACATTCACACCGAATTCATTTTGTTTACACTTAATGAAAACAAGTGTTCGATTACACTCATGTTTACTAATCCTAGCTAAAAAAAAAACAAAACAAAAAAACAGTATAGAGCGTGCACTGTGCAGAGACTCCGTTCCCTCCTCATCATTGGATGCTGCTTTTTCGCGGCACGCTTTGATTGGCCGGGCAATATCAGCAGGAAATGTGTTACGGGTTCTTACACATCAGTAGCGCTTAACAGATTCCCTGATGCTGATAGTGAAGGATAAGTGGGCGTGAATGAAAAAGTGTGATACAGGTCGAACAGCAAAACCTGTGTGTGTGTGTGGGAGAGAGAAATCTGCGGTTTTAGCGAGGGTGTGTACGCGCAATTCATGGTGAGATAAATCCAAATATGCAATTCACAAGCGTCCTCAGAGCGAGGGAGTAAAGCAAACAAGCCCACGTCTCCTGAACACTAATTATAATTGCTCTTGTTAGAGCTCGGAAATAGTTTCCTGTGTGTATAAACGTCCTGTTCGTGACGAACGAGGTTTTGAAATCCTTCTCACAATTTTGTCTTTTTTTTTCTTTTCCCCTCCAACTCGTGGCCTTGGCAGCGCTTTAAGCACGGAGAATCGGAAATTGAGTCTGTCATTTCTCCGAGCCCTCTGACGAATTTGTAATCGCAGAGAAAACATGACGGTCCCTGTTTTCTAATTAACCCTCCCCAAAACCCTGAGATGTTTTTTTTTTTTTCTTTCGACTCATTAGGACTCGTCTGGGGTTCCTGATGTCCAAGAATAACACTTTGTGCTCTACTTACCTGAAATAAAGAATCCCTTACTCTCTCTCTCACACACACACACACACTCACTCACATTGTCATTGATTTTTTTTAAACCGAGCTCCATGCACCCGAGATCGCCGGGTCACCTCAGGTCGGAGCGATTCCCTCCTGCGAGACGAGTGATGGACAGCACCTGCCTCCCAGCTGTGCTCAGACAGAGAGAACAGTGTATTTTGTGGTGTGTTTTATAGCCAGAGCAGATGTTTTTCACTCTCTCTCTTTCTCTCTTTTTCTGTCCTCTGATAGATTAGAAGTGTAAGGATGAAGGAAGAAAAAGTTTTATTCATAACGTTGACAACGTTCATGTTCTTCATCATTCCTTTCTGTAAATACTGCTCTCCTTCACCTGTATATACTCTTCCCCCCCTCCTCTCTCTCTCTCTCCCTCGCTTTCCTTCGCTCTCCTTCCACGTCTAGCATTTTTTCCACATAAAGCTGTTTTTTATAAACTCTAGCCTGGAATAGCAGTCCCTGAGGCGAGCACTGAAACACTAGCCCTCTCTCTCTCTCTCTCTCTCTCTCTCTCTCTCTGAGTGTGTGTGTGTGTGTAACAGTAGATTTTTCTGAATGGCTGCCAAACAGATGCAGTCTCTTGGAGTTCCACCAGAGGAGCTTTCATGCTTCTCTCTCTCTCTCTCCATTACAGAACAGTAGTGTCCTGATACACCAGTTTTTTCCCCCCTCGCTCTTTCGGCCTGCGTCGTATCAGATGTCTCAGGGTCGTGTTTGAAACGTGCGCATGCCGACACGACACGACACGAGGGCAACAGATTCAGGCCGAGGATCCGCTTGGTCCGATCATACAGCTGCTGCGCGTATGAGGTTTTGTAAAAAAAAAAAAAAAAACACTTCTGGAAAGCTCGTGCAACCGCACGGTTCTGTCCTGGATAATATCATGTATTCATCGTGTTTGACAAGTCCAGTAGAATCTCCATCGTTTCATCTGCGATTGACGCACCAGTTGAATGGCTGAGGAACTTTTAAAATGTCAATCGATTCTTCTAGATCTCCATGTCCGTGTCGTCAGTTCCAGTACCGTCCGCTCGATGTGACACAAAGCTCGATCATTTCAATTTACCCACAGCGTGCCGTTCAGCGTCTATGTATACATATATATTTGTAATCCATTCTATTGTTTAATCTTGAACAAGGCTGACATTTTTTTCTGCTGCAAAAAGAATTGAAAAATAAAAAAGTGCATTCGCTTATTTTCTCATGATCATTACGATTCATATTTATAAAGCATTAGATTTTTTCACTTTGTTGACAAGTTTCTCTTTCTAAAAATAAAAAATGTAGGTTTTTTTTACTCGTTTTGTGGCATTTCTGATAAATGTACAAAGGGGATCAAACATTAAATGTGCGACAAAAATTTAAATTAAATATTTGTTTTGTTTTAAATATTTAAGTTGTTAACGTCTGTTACACCAAGCATGGAGTAAAATGACATAAAACGCTACACATTTGAGACAAACAGTCGTTTGAGCACGTAGAGCACGATACACTAATAGATTTAATTTCACATGGAGTAACTTAAAACATTTTCCGATAAAAAGTAAAAGCGCTCCTCGAGTCCAGGAGTGTGTGTGTAATGGTTGGGAAAAGTGGGCAGGGCTTCGTTAACATAGGAGTTGAAATCAGTCTGCTAATTGTGTGAGTGTGTGTGAGTGTATTTTCCTTTAACTAATTAGGTAATAGAGATCATGCCAAGTAAGATCAAAGAGCATAACAATACATAACAATACAGAAATTAGGTGCGATGGTCATGGTGATGGTGACATCATTTCTTCCTTGACATGCAGGTGATCTGACGTCAGATTTACCTTTAACTCAAAGGTGACGTAAAGGGATACGACGGTGTTGCGGCGTGTCTCATCAGGAACCCCTTTTGAACCGTGGCTCGATTAAATTTTTTTAAAAACGTTAGAAAGTTCATTAGATTCATCTACAGAATTCGCTGCTTTTTATTCTTTCCCCGTACCACCGAGCTAACTCCAGCACTCCGTCGGTTTGATGTTTCACTTCCCATTTCCCAGGTATTACAAAAGTAGACCCGACGAGTAACGTAACAAATCGCCCGATTCGACGCGGACCGGTCCGCTTGAAAGCCGGTCTAAAAAGTCCAGGGATCTGATCTTTGATTCGTCCCAGAAAACGACCTTAACGTTCGGTTTAGTGCCCTGGCAATGAGAGTAAAACCAAATTCAGCATTAGTCACAGTCCAGGTCACTTGGCTCCGATCGGCCGCTACATCATACGTGCTGGAAGGCTCGATTCCGTCCACCGCGTCTCCGTAAATCTGTCTCCTCTCTTATTCTCGGTCGCTGTATTATTTCACAAACACATGCACTCGTATCCCAGGCACATGATCACATAACTTTTAGATAAGACAAGGTGGGAAATTCCAGTGCCGCAGCAGCTGAAAAGAAAGAAAATAGCAACAGACGAGTATTTAAACAAGTATATAAAAACAAAATAGTAATAAACTCGAGTGAATATACCTAGCTGTCGTCATGGAAACCCATTAACATTACACAACTATAAGGCTGAAAAAGGACACATCGTAAAACGGAGTAGAAACCTAATGTTAAAAAAAATAAAAAATACCGCAAATGTTGCGAGTCGTGTGTGAATAAGTTGTGTCATGAAGTCGGCAGAGACGTGATGCTGTTTTTTTTTTTTTTTTTTTTTAGAAACTGCATCATTTTGAGATCCTTGTAGTATAAATCTGTCTGCTGTAGTGTGTGTGTGTGTGTGTGTGTGTGTGTGTGTGTGTGTGTGTGTCGGTCGTTTTTCCCGCGCTGCACGGAACACACTAAGCTATTGTGCTGCTCCTCTAACAGTCACATCCTGCCTCAGTCAAGGGGTGATCTGAGGACACACGCTTAGACACATAGACAGTCTAGTGTGTGCACATGCATGAGTCTCACTTTTCAGGAATATATACTATCACACACACACACACACGCACACACACCTTTACGTCTTTGGTTTCCTCCAGTACTGATGACGATCATTTCGCGCCTGATTTTATCATCAGCAATAACGACGTGCGTGAATAAGTCGAGTCCGAGAGACATCTACACAAAAGAGTTTCAAGATACGATTCGAGGAAAATCCCACCTTTCATACGTCACATATACTAACAATCAATAATAAGTAAAGCTGATGAGATCCCAAAAAAAACCCTCCCAAAAATAGTTATCGATTCACTGATGTGTCGCGATTCTTTTGTGTTAAAAATCATATATCTCCAGTACACTGACTCCAAAATCAACTTTTAAAAATATTTGGTCATTTAAATATGTTTGCATTTGAGGTGGTGAAATGTTTCAATTTCTCTACAGTCCTACAGATGATAAACTATAAACTGTTCACATGTCGACAGGCAGCCAAGCGGGGTGTGTGGTACGAGCGAATTATTTCCTATGTTCATTTAGAATTGTAACAAACTCTTAATAAAAATTATATTGAATCGGGGGGGTTTATAAAATCGTGATACTTATAGAATCGCATTACAGATAGAACCACCACCTATTGTGATAATATCGAATCGGGGTCCCTGGTGATTCCCATCTAATTATTGGAGCAAAAACGGTTTAGACAATAAGAAAAAATAAAATAAATATAGATGCAAGTAACGATGAGCGGGCCCAAGCACCCTGCGCCATCGCCCCCTCAGCACACCAGGAGGTGGGGACAGTGGGCACAGTGGGGGGACACATTTAGGTCACTTGCTGTGATTTTCTTGACTTTTTGAGCATGTTAAGACCCCCATGTTAAGAGCCTCAGATGCTGGAAAAATAATAAAAATAAGAAGAACGAGAGGGCTTTCACACACTGTGATGACATAGGGCTGATGTCATAGTGCTTGGACCCCCCAAAAAATTTAATAATCTTTAGAAGAACATTAGGGCCCTTGCATGGTATGACATCTGCACTATGATACATCAACATTGAAGGACAATGATGTCATAGTCACTATGAAGACATTGTGTTAATGTCATAGTGTTGGGCCCTAATACGGCATTAAAAAAACAGCTCATCTATCTCTTCTCGTTCAAAAATGACGCTGCTACAAATACAACGTCCGTTATGAACCGCATGTGCGCCCTCTTGTGGTGTACAAGTTGATAGATGTGTGAGCTATGGAGAAGCTACAGTATGATGCAAAACCAACATTATCGGTTAATAACTTTTTAATCGGTTAAATTACTATTTGCAGTTTAACGCTTTAACATGAATATCTCTTTTCACGTCCTTGTTTAGTTTCAGTTTAAAAGCGTGTTCACTGTGGCCTCAAAGTTACACCATGTTCATTTAAACGATAATTTAACCTCACAGAGGATTTGGAAAAAAGATCCTCTAGTGTTCAATTGGAACAAAAAAGACAGAACTTTCAGGATAAACATTGTGGAGTTCTTTTACAATGTGTTATTTTATAATACAACCAGATAATAATAATAATAAAAATAAAAAGAGGAAGAAGAAGGAGAAGAATGATAATTGTTTATTCAGGATTCATTGTTTATCAAGGATTCACTTTGATGCACACTGCACTGCGCAATGGACAGGAAGTTTTCTTTTTTTTATGTTCGAATTTAAGTTTTGTTATTTATTCGATTCCTTTAATGTTTTAAAAAACATCAACAGAATTTTGTTATTATTATTATTATTATTATTATTATTATTATTATCACCATGTTATTCTAAGTCAGTCATTCAGTACAATTCGAAATGCTTTCCCGAGGACACCCATTCGAGCCATTCGAAACAAGGAATGCAGTTATTATTGCAGCTCTTTCAAGTGTTGGCTTCACACAACAATGTCAGACTGCGTACTTCATGCCAGCGATTCTATTTTATTTGCTGTTAATTGACGACGATTTCAGTTGCAGAGAAAAATGGTTATAAACTACGAGCATGTCCAGCGTTCTCAGACGGTCCAGCGCGGTGCTCAGACTGGCCTCGGCGCCGTCGCCGTAGTGCGAGACTAGAGTTGAAGGAATGTCGAGGGTTAGACAGTGTGTGCGTGTGTGTATGTGTGTGTGTGTGTATTTATACCAGACAAGCATCTCTGAATAAGTCAGAGAAAAGATTTTGAACAGACTTATTATGTTAACAATGATGATGTTCCTTAGTTCCTCCTAACTCTGATCAGATGTAAAGTTGTAATCAATGACTTTTGGTAAATTGAACCAAGCACACAAGCTTTGCGTACTCGTTCATCGGCGTGGCTCAGGTGCTAAACCTGGAACAAGAAACTCAGAAACAAGCCCGGGTTCTGATCAACATTCGAGGATAATTGTATTTTTGTCCAAACTCCAAATTAATAAGCAATCCATCTGACAAAGCTTCAGCGAACGTCATTTAGATACCCAGTTTATGGTTCAACTGAGAACTGTAGTGTGTAGCGTGTGTGTGTGTGTGTGTTTGTATGTGTAAGATGGGACTGAGCCCAGGGGGGCCCTCAGAGACTCTACATGGCTGTCCTATCAAAAGCCTGTCAGAATCGCTCCAAGGCACAAACCCACTTCAGCAAGCTGCTCTCACACACACAAACACACAAACACACACACTTTTTTCCCCCTCTAGCTGCCAGTCCATTTTAATTATGGATAAATGTTCTGTTGCTGGTCTGTGACGAGCATGCATAATAGTCAGAGCTCCGTGATGGAGGCTTATGTCGCATCAGAGTTCTGAAAATAGATCTTCAGTCTCCTGTGCCGAGCTTAACACTAAAACCAGGAATGACTCACGCTAATTAAAAACACTAAAACATGGAAGGAATTACAGAGAGAGAGTGTGTGCATGCCAGTACCTTTCTCTCTCTCTCTCTCTCTCTCTCTCTTTCTCTCTTTTGGCTGAAACAGGCAGGCACACAGATGGGTGGCAGGCTGGGCGCGGGCCACTCACACCACACCTGCTCCCTCTCTTTCTCTTTCTGTCTCACACACACACGCATGCAGGTGCTCTCGCACACACAAATGATTAATCACTTAAACTGACTCTCACACACCCACACACGTATGAGCACAGTGCCTTAAGAAATGTTAATATAAACACAATCATAATACAAAACACGCATTACAGAGAGGACACGCCTCCTTTATTAAGACTGACAAGCATTACAGAAAGGACACACCTCCTTTATTAAGACTGACACGCATTACAGAAAGGACACGCCTGCTTTATAAGACTGACACGCATTACAGAAAGGACACACCTCCTTTATTAAGACTGACACGCATTACAGAAAGGACACACCTCCTTTATTAAGACTGACACGCATTATAGAAAGGACACGCCTCCTTCATTAAGACTGACACGCATTACAGAAAGGACACGCCTCCTTCATTAGTACTGACACACATTAAAAATAAGACACAACTCCTTCATTGAGACTGACACGCATTACAGAAAGGACACGCCTCCTTTATAAGACTGACACGCATTAGAGAAAGGACACATCACCTTCATTAAGACTGACACACATTACAGAAAGGACACGCCTCCTTCATAAGTCTGACACACATTAGAAAAAGGAAACACCTCCTTCATTAAGACTGACACACCTACAGAGAGGACACGCCTCCTTCATTAAGACTGACACACCCACAGAAAGGACACGCTTCCTTCATTAAGACTGACACACATTCAGAGAGGACACCCCTCCTTCATTAAGACTGACACACCTACAGAGAGGACACGCCTCCTTCTTTAAGGCTGACACACCTACAGAAAGGACACGCT
>JAOTRS010000027.1:11918073-11930205 GCA_028565755.1 Dinotopterus cunningtoni | reverse complement strand
TCCTTCATTAAGACTGACACACCTACAGAAAGGACACACCTCCTTCATTAAGACTGACACACCTACAGAGAGGACACGCCTCCTTCATTAAGGCTGACACACCCACAGAAAGGACACGCTTCCTTCATTAAGACTGACACACCTACAGAAAGGACACACCTCCTTCATTAAGACTGACACACCTACAGAGAGGACACACTTCCTTCATTAAGACTGACACACCTACAGAGAGGACACGCTTCCTTTATAAATGTTGACACTCCTACAGATAGGACACGCCTCCTTTATTGGAGCATGCTTACTTGAAGTGAGGTGTTTTGCCTTCATACACACCAACACACACACACACACACACACACACACACACACACACCGGGAATTAACTTTATTGATTCACCATTGTCTGTGACTTACCACTAAAGGTTCATGACAATATACCCCATACCCCATGATGATGGTGTGTGTGTGTGTGTGTGTGTGTGTGTGTGTGTGAGAAATCCAGTACACAGTTACTCTGAACAGCTTGACACTGATAATGACAGATGTGGGTGTAATAAAGAGTGATTATCTGCCCCCTTTTGGTTGAAGCTTGCAACTGCACCATCTGTGAAGCTTCACTCACCTTCCAGTGTGACCAGATTCAGGATCATACACTGCATGAAAAGACCTGTATCCGGACAAATATGGGTCTGGGAAATCCCCGCTAAACTTCACGTTTGCCAGATGTATGAGGCAGAGTGCTTGGAAAGGTAGCATGCAAAAGGAAATTTTGTGAAACGACCAGATACCTCATGTATGTGGATGTATACGGGAATCGGTGAAAGTTTCTAGGAATCCTCACAGCTAGCAGTGAGAGGTGATGGCTGTGAGGTGTAAAGGCCTTTTGTATGTTAATGACTAGCAGGAAGAGGTGCTGTCCTTCTTATCATAGCCGGGTGGGGGGGTATTTGCCATGGTGTGCCTTTGTCTCTTCAGCTTGAGGGTTTGAAGGAGAAGCAAGCTGCTCACTGCTCTTCTCAAAGAGGTTATCCAGCGTCTTGATGCACTTGAGCACAAGTTTGATGAGCAGGTGTAGTGTCGTTCAAACAGATGCAGAGAGAGAACTGTGACAGACTGCAGTGCTGGAGCTGATGTCCGATGAGGAGGATGCCATTGCGTGCCATGCCGTCAGCGTGTAATATCTAATGGGACCGAGCTAGAATTATATTTATTTTGGACATCTAACAAGCACTGGTGCATGATTGTTTTAGTATTGTTTTTAATTTAATTGCACCCTTATAAATGCACATTTGTTAACTTTTTCCATATTTTCTGATTTTCCCCTTATTCTTACATTGCTTTGTATATTTATTAGTGTTTGGTTTAAATTTTATAAAAAAATTCTGAATCAATTCTATTGTAATTTTTTAAAGGATGTGCGGGGTGTATAGTACTGTGGGGGGGGGGGGGCAATCAAGTCACTAAGTTATGAGGGCTTGGGTTGGGCTAGATAAAAAGTAGTGACTGGGTAACGTCCCAATAGATGTCAGGGATTTGGAAGTGTTTTTTTAAAAACGACCAATCAATGTTGGAATAAAAAACCAATTGGGAAGAGCAGAGTTGTGCAAAGGTGTAAAATACAAATAAAGCTTGAGGTTTTCTCTTGTCAGAATGTCTCCTGACAAAATCCGTGAGTGGATTATTTGGTATTAATCCGGAAGTATCCTAGTTTGGTGGAATTTGATGTATACGCTCAGTGGTACTTGTAGATACTTCCGAAAATCAGTGGTGTACAGGATATGGGAGTTTCCTAGTATAAATGCACCTCTTTTCATGCAGTGATAAAAGAAGACGTCTCAGTGGGTGTGACTAAATAAATAAAGATATTTGTATGTTTTTTATTACCTTGCTTTATGTTTTATACTCAAGTTTAAAAAAAAAAAAAGAAATAGACAATTAGTAGTACTGTAGTATCTGTAGCACAAATATTACATTCAATCATTTTGGGTGTCCAGTCAAACTCGACTCGTCAAAATCATAAACGGTGTAAAACCCATGCCAAGTTGTTGCACGGATCAGACGGTCCACTGTGGCGACCCCTCGACGGGAGCAGCCTTGTGTGGATCGCCTTCACACACACTATTATCGCAATGCTTTATGCATCAATTACGCGTTATGGTCATCGTTCCAGCACGACTGATTTATTTCTTACACGGCCACATATACGAGCGGACAAAAGTACGTCATTCTCCACGACCCGTCTCGTCCCATCCCGGTCGTTAATGGCTCTTGCTGCTCTTCGTGCGTGAGGTGACCGGAGGAGAAGTCAGACTCCGCTGTGGTTTTCGTGGATTTTTGTTAGATGGCATAATTTTTTTTTTTTTTCGAGTTTGCTTATAGTGTTTGTATCTTTTGCGAGATGTGGATGTGTGGATGTGTGTCAGCTAGTAGGAATGCATCTGTACCGCCAATGCTAAAATGGCTGCCAAACGCTAACATGGCTGCCAGGTTTCTGGAGGGAGAGAAAGAGAGAGAGAGAGACAGAGAGAGAGAGAGATCATTCTTATTCACTCTCACTGTGCTTGAGGTATTTACTGGTGTTTCTTTGTGTATCTCTCTCTCTTTCTTTCTCTCTCTCTCCTAATCTTCACTGCGCTGTATCAAATCATGCTGGCATGTGCCACTGTATTCTCCTGTCAGCTCTGGGTGAATGATACACACCTACACACACAAACACACACATACTTTCCTCTGGATCATCTTTATATAGTTAAAATATATCACGTTTTAACATAACATTCTCTTTTTCTATCTTTTGCCCTTACAGAATCAGGACAATCAGACAGTTCCAGCCAACAGGCAGACTCAGACATCAAACCCCCACCGAACGGTAAGATCCCAGCGCTTATAAGGTGTTATAACACAACTATAATTCAACCTCTATTCAAGTTTAATGTAGCATCATACATACACTATCGCTCAAAAGTTTGGATACCCCTTCTAACTCCACTGATTTTTATTTCTTTCTACACCCTAAAACAGTACTGAAGGCGTTTATTCAAAATACACAATAATCTCCTTTGAAAAGTTGATATTGAGATGTATCTGCTACTTATGATCTGTAAATCCTTCATAACGGCTCTAATCTGAGGTGCTGGTTGTTAATCTGTGATTTCTGAGGCTGGTGACTCTAAATAAACTTCTCCTCTGCAGCAGAGGTAACGTTTTGGCCTTGCTTTCCTGTGAAGGTCTTCATGAGAGACAGTTTCATCATGGAGCTTGATGGGTTTTACATATGCATTAGACACAATACAGTTCTTGCAAGGCCTGTTCCAGAACAGCCGACCTTCATGCCTTGTTGTTACATAATTATCTAATTCCATATGTGTTATGTTATAGTTTTGAAATCCTCCAGTATTGTTGCAGAATGTAGAAAATAAATCACTAAACAATAACAAAGAAATTTGCAAGTGATCCCAAACTTTTGAGTGGTAGTGTATAAATAGCAAATCCTTCTACTTCTAAAAACACACCTTTATGTATTTCTGTACGCTGTGTATTCTCTGTGAATTCCTCACAGATTAATCCCGAGCTCAGGTTACTCCTCTGTGTTGTACTTCTGTGCATGATTTTCCCAAATCCCGTCCCTTCTGCGTTCTCTAGTTTCCTCTCGCTGTCCAAAAACAAACCGGTGGATTTGGTGACTCTAAACTGGGCCTACTGTAGACCTGAACGAGTGTAAATGTTTGTGTGTGTGTGTGTGTGTGTGTGTGTGTGTGTGTGGTTTGGAGCGTGTGGAGTGCCCGGCTATTGACTGGTGTCCCATCCAGGGTGTAATCTCAGTAGACCTGACCCTAAGAAATGAAACAGGAATGAATGAACATGAGTTGTAGTTTATCACAAAACCACTATTCCGGATTCTTAATTTCAGCCTTAACTCTCTCTCTCTCTCTCTCTCTCCCCCCCCTCTCTCTCTCTCTTGTACACATGGTACATTAACTTTGTTCTTGTTTTATCAACTGAAAGAATACATCATTTCACCTCAGACTCACTCGTTGTCAAATCGCTGACGTCTAAATACAGTATTTGACACTTACACATGAAAAAGGAGAAAATCAAATCATGGCACTAAAAATATAATGTTTTAATATAAATGTTTTATATTAAAACATTATATTTGAAAACATTATATGCACTATTTGTAACTTGGGGTATTTTTTTTCCAAATCCAAATCCGAGTTTCTTTCTCACTTATACAATGACATCATCATGTCTGCTCAAAGTATCAGAAATAAACAAAGTCATTTTTAAACTTCTTACCGTTAAATTAATTATACTACACTTAATATTAAATTTAATTTAGATTAAAAATCATACAATGGCACGAGGGCTTGGTCGTTTAGCACCGTCACCTTGCACCTCCATGGTACGGGTTTGATTCCTGGCCAGATTTAATTTCCGCCCCTGTGTGCATGGAGTTTGCATGTTCTCCCCGTGCTTGGTGGTTTTCCTCCAGGTGCTCCGGTTTCCTCCCACAGTCCAGAGACATGCAGATTAGTAATGAGTAATCATCATCCAGAAGCTTTCCTTTAAATCTAAAACACTGACTTCACAGTTTGCTGTTGGAGAATGAAAATATACATCACTCATTGATGTATAACTAATCGCTTGCTGGCTAGCACTGGGGGTGGCGGGTCCAGTTTTTCCCCGACCGAAACATTATTGCAGTTGGAACCCCGAAATACACAGATCTGCCATAACATTAACACCGCTGCCAGTTGAACTGAATGACATTGATATAATTATCGATTATATACCAGTAAACAGGTGACAGGATCTGTCTCAGGCACCCGAGTCTCATTTACACCCACCGGCCCGTTCGCCTGATCCCAAAGTCAAAGCTAGTGCACCACAAACAGCCAAAGAAGTTAAATGAAGTTAAAAGAAGCTGGTCATGATAGAACAGTATCAGAACATAAAAACTCCCCAGATCCCAACCCAACCAAACATCCAGACAAACAAGTCCAATCCACAGAGGCCTCATCTTGCAACCCACAGCATGCAAAGGATCTCGAGGCCTGACACCACAGCGCACCCCCATACGTCCAGTTAGGACATACCCCGAGGGGCCACACCTGCCCCAGTGGCACCAGTGGAACCTAAAACCTAAGTGGATATAATGTAAATGGTTTTAAAGTTATGTCTGATCTATGTACGTATTTTTGTAAATAAACCAGATTAAAAATAAACTGACTTTTTAAGCACAAATTCCAAAATGATATCTGAATAGATAATTAATAGAGAAAATCCCCCAGACAATATTTAAGACTGGTTTCACTCGACTGGTTTCACTCGGAACAAAACGCAGAACACACCGAACCGAATGTCCTGTATCGAACAGTAAGAATACGTGTACCATATGGTAGTCATAAACTTTGTTATCAATTCCCATAGTCCCTACATTAGCCTTTCCTGTCCAGTACATTTGAGTAAACGTGTTAAATCTGCTTGTATGAAACATGACATTTCCTTAAAGTGAAGATTTCCATTAGAAAAGATGGATGTGAAATACATTTGCACTCCTTTACCTTATAATTTTTTTTTTTACAAGCCTGTGGTTATAAAAGGTCATAACATCTGCCTTTTGTTATCCACAGGGCATTTAAGCTTCCAGGACTGCTTCGTCACATCAGGGGTTTGGAACGCGGCCGAGCTCGTACGAGTTTCACAGAGTGAGTGAAAATGTGCTCGCGCTCAGAGCTTTATGTAATCACATGTGTCATTGTGAGGTTAAAATAGTTTGTGCTTTACATCCTTTCACAGCAGACTTGTGCTCTGAGACAAAAGAGTTTTACTGAAGAAGGATTTTAGGCAGAATCCTCTCAGAATCATCAGCCCTCACTTGTTACAGTGATTAATCATAGAAACACAGATTACAGTAGTGGAATTAATAATAAAAAAGGGGGGGTGTTAAAGCTCTGAGAAACCGATCCGAAGGTCGGCAGTTCAAGATCCAGCTCCACCAATTTGCCGCTGTTGCGCACTTGAGCAAGGCCCCTAACCCTGTCTGCTCCAGAGGTGTCATGACCCTGCACTCTGACCCCAGCCTACTAACAAACAACAAGCTGGTATAAGCGAAGAATAAAGAATTTTACTGTGCAGTGATGTAGAATGAAGAATAAAGGCTGCAATTAAATTAATTAATAAATATACAGGTTTATCACAGTATCAGTATCAGAATATCATCTAGTCCTGTCCTTCTCAGTGCAGATCCCATAAACATTCTGTTATGAAACCTGTTTGTAGGAAGAAACAACAAATCCAAATATTTCCACTCACAGAGACTCCTAGTCAAAGACGTTGT
The DNA here is from genome assembly GCA_028565755.1 of Dinotopterus cunningtoni. Classification (NCBI taxonomy): domain Eukaryota; kingdom Metazoa; phylum Chordata; class Actinopteri; order Siluriformes; family Clariidae; genus Dinotopterus; species Dinotopterus cunningtoni. The sequence continues at coordinate 11,923,862 of JAOTRS010000027.1, read as the reverse complement.
ATTAAACAAGGTCTGTAAATAAAAGTTTGTATTCCATGGTGCTGGACTTACACTACAAGTAACATCGTAGCAAGTGAAACTGTGTTAAATCTATGCAAATCTTTATACTATAATTTATAAGATTATAATTAACCAAAAATAATGTAAGTATTCCTGCATTATTTTGCTTCTAGATGTGAATGCTTAAAATTACCTGAATAAAGTAAAACTGAAAAGTTCAAACTAGTGAAATATGTCTAGGAATAGGTTTAATAATCTAATAATGTTTGTCATTTGATAATAAATAGTAGATCAGTTTGTCTGGATTAAAAAATATTTATCTAGCTAGATGTCGTTTTTCATTGTGTACATCTGGGACACATTGTGTGGAAAGAGTTGAAAATTTTAAACATTTTTCTTAACCCACAGTTGAACTCATTAACAATTAATAATCAGTTCATCATTAATCATTGATAAGATGCAAAATTTTTCTTAGTTTAAGATTTATTTAAACACACTCTCAATAAATCAAATAGTTTAAACAAACAGAAAAAAAGCAAAAATTTGATAAAAAGAAGGGAAAAAAACATCTTGTGAGTCTGTCCTCATTCAAAAACAAGGTCACAATAAATACACTGGAGATTACTAAACCTCAAGTGCACCCTCTTGTGGTGCACAAGTTAATAGACGCATGGAGAAATATTCTGCAAAACAAACATTATCGGTTTATAATTTTGCAATCGTTTGCAATAATTTCTCAACAGCAATAAATAAATTAATGATTAATCATTAAGATCCCTGCTGTGTAATGAATTATTTAGTATACAAATAATAAAAAGCAATCTTTGCAAAAATATTACACATCAATTTTCTAAATCTAATTCCAATCTCATGTTTCTTTGCAAATAAATTCAGATTAATTCAGTCTTTTTATATACAGTATACATGCAAGTTTCTTCTTCCTGAAATCCACATTACATCAAATTGACTCAACACTGATACTTTAACATGATTTGTAATAAAATAGAGCCAATCAGTCTTGATGTTTTTTTAAATAGGTAGTATTGATGTACTGTTTAACAACAAACCAAATCATCTTTCTGAATTTATAAAAGGCAGCTTGTTTACTGCTCTTTAATCTAAATAAATCTTTCACAACAGATAACAATGTGGATAACAAGCTTTACTTTTTCCATTTTTGTTACATTATTGTCCTTAAAGAGATAAAAAAAATAACCTTCCAGGAAATCAGTAACCAGTATTAACCCATAGTTAGCTTTGTTTGCTTTCTTTTGAAAAAAAAGCTAATATGTTTAACAGGGACAAATCCAAACCTGTTGGGAAACTTAACCATGTACAGTACGTTCAGAGGTGCCACGAGAACACTTTAGGCCTCTAAATCATCGTTCTGAAGGGGGAGTCGTCTTGTTATTTAGCCATTAATGACTTAGTTGGACACCTACGCTAGACCGACAAACCAATTTGGCCTCCAGGCAGTACTTTATTTTTTATTTCGTCGTAGGATCACGCAGTTGCTTTTTTTCTGGATTTTAAACCAAGTGCAAATACGGTATAAGTACAAAACAAGAAGGTGGCGCTGACACGTGTGGGTGTGGCAGACATGAGCACAGGCTGTGACCTGGCGAACAGCAGTGTGGTTAGGTGTGCTTGTGCAGCATTATTCCTTTTTTAAAAGATTAAAATATGAGGGGTATAATACAACATAACATTCTCCTACTGACATAAGTTCAGTTTTTTAAAAAAGGTTAAATAATGCTTTCTAGATATATAAATTTTGCATCACCGCGTCGAGTAACACAAGAGCTCTCCGCCCTCTTCCACATGCACTAGCTCACACATGACGACAGCCGTCTCACGATAATGTGACTGACATCATTGTGAGGAGAAAGAGTACGGCCCTCTCCCCCAGAGAGCACGGAAAATCTGTTTCTCCTCTCTCGGGTCTCAGGCATCGTCTGGATTCAAACTTGTAATTTCTCAGTGAAAAGATGAACACTGGCCTCCTCAGAGGTGCAGCCAAGTATCATCAGGAGGTCCTCAGAGTGTGTTATGTTGCTCCCTAATGCTGCATTCGAAAAAAGATGTGCTTGGCGGCTTCACGTGCGTCTGAGCCTACATGTGTTAGCCTACAGTACTTTTCTGGTTACTGTTAATGATTTTTGTTCAATGTTTTATTCATTCAGCTTAACGATATGAGATTCTGTTCACTCTGCAGTGTTTTATTTATGTTTAGTAGCTAGAGCTGTTGTTTACATGTTTAGATTTGCATTTAGCTAGCTAGCATCAAGAAACCAAAAAAAAATTGTGATGCTATGATTGAAAACTTTTTAAAAAGTTGTTAGCTAGACGTCTGAACCTGCTCTTAAGTTAACGAACTCGCATACTTACTAACTCTGTTAAAGTCAGTAATACAATATGTTCATGTAGATAGATATAAAGATAGATAGATAGATTTTTTATTTATTGATCCCGAAGGCAATGTTTTTGACTTGTCAATGTCTCTGTCCTCACTTCCTCCTCAGCTCCTGTTGCATCGGCTTCAGGTCCTAACTTTTCATTGGCTGACCTGGAAAACCCTGGCTACTACAACATCAACCAAGTAGCGCTGGGCCGACGCTCACTGACCTCACCGCCGTCCACCAGGTACACACACACACACACACACACACACACACACACACACACACACAGACAGACATAGTGTTTTGTGAGTACTTAAAATTCAACCTCCTTCTCCCATCACTGTCACCATGTCTTTGCTCTCGTCCTGTCCTTCTCCACCTCTCTCTCTCTCTCTCTCTCTCTCTCTCTCTCTCTCTTTCTGTTTGGCTGCCGCTCCAGGGCTGAGGTGGAGTTGTACGCGAGTCTTCCTCGGAGGTAGCCTATCTGTCTCTTTACTTGTATGTGTTTATGTGTGTGTGTGTGTGTGTGTGTGTGTGTCAGTGTTTGTTACAGAATTTATTTTAAAGTCTCCTTTTTTATAAAACTCTTTTTCCATTTCACTCTCTCTCTCTCTCTCTCTCTGCTTCTAGCTCTACAAAGCGTAAATCTATAGATGACAGTGAGATGGACAGCCCAGTGGACGATGTCTTCTACCCCACACGCTCCCCTGCTGGAACCAGTTCACAGTCCAGTGGCTGGCCCAATGATGTGGATGCAGGTACACACACACACACACACACACACACACACACACACACACACACACACACACACAGACCACCCCGTATACAAGCGCTATAGAAGATGAATGAATAAATGTGTGTGTGTGTGTTGAAGGAATCAGACCACACTTTTTTCGGAGAACAACACATGTTGGAGCAAAGTGGGTTTTTAGTTTATCAGTTCATAATCAACTTATGCTTATGTTGTTTAATTAAAGGTCCCATATTTGTACTATTTCTTTAACATATTAATATATGCCTTTTTTTATCCCTTAACCCCCAAAAAACTCAAGCGCCACACATGCGTTCCAGCAGCACAGCATTGATTAATAAACTTTAAAATAATAATAATAATAATAATAATAATAATAATAATTGCTTATACGGAAGTCCTGCAGTGTGTGTGTGTGTGTGTGTGTGTGTGTGTGTGTGTGTCAACGGATGAGGCTTCAGACAGAACTGGGTTTTCAGATATGTCACGTACCATCAAAGTTATCATTCATTTTAAAAAGCAGAAAACTTCACCACTAGTGGAATATGAAAATGACGTTACAAAAGTTTTGAACTCAAAAAACGCTCATATTCTTATTATAAAAAAACAACAACTATAAAATCACATAATCATTTGTAATTTGTAGTATGCCTTCTTTGTATGACTCGTTTTTAAATTTTTTGCTCAGTCATGCTTGTATAGTAAATTACATTGAAACCATATTGACCTGGTTGCGCTGAAGAAAAGTATATTTTACTCTTTGTTACACAATCCTGAGCACTATATACTGTATGTTTATTAAAACATAGTAGTGCAAAAAAATATCAAAAAATTCAGTTCTGTCTGTTTCAGGCAGGGGGGTGGAGGGGTATCGTCTTATACAGCGGTACCTCGGCCAATCAATTTAATCCCTTCCGTTTTCCCATAGGAAATAATGTAAATGCAGATAATCCGTTCCAGCCATGACAAAATATGACCAATATTACCCATTTTGAACACTATAATCATATGTTTTGCATATAAAACAATCAAAACATTTAGAAAAGACATGTAAGTAAAGTAAAATATGAAATAAATAAACATTAAACTTCACTTAACCTTAATTTATTATTCTTCTTGGCTACCGGCTACTTTTTTAGTTTAAAAATTAAACTAAAGGTGGCTCTGTTTTCTTTTTCCTGCCGTCCTCGGGACAAACATTCTTGGGACACATGGTGCTATGTCTTTAATAAATCTTGCACAAAATGCAAAATAAACCCCACAAAAATATACGTAAACTCACTTCTCTTGACTTTTAACTGATGCAAACAAGTTTTGATCAGCTAGCAGAAGTACACACACAACCGGATATACGCGCAACCGGAAGCACACGTGACTGACTCGGTCGCTTGTTTGAATGCAAAAGTAATTCGCATGCAGATCAAATCTCTTGCTAAATTGTAGTATGAGGTCACACCAAGGGGGGAATTTAAACCTCGGCCATATAGAAAAATAGAAACAGGACAAAAAGCAGGGAATTGGTTGATCACTTTTTTTGTATAGGCAGAACTGAAAGTCTAAAAATGACTAAAAAGTAAATTTTGCTTTATCGGTCCTCTTTAATAAATTGAGACTGCGCTTTATAGCTACATTAACGTTGTAAAAGATCCAGGAGTTCCTTCATACCAACAAGAAAAAAAAACAACCCGTAACCTCATGTTCACTAACACTGGAGACTCCTTTCTGTAAAAGGTACTTAAACACATCATTTAAAAAAACAAACAAACAAATAAAAAAAAAAACCTTTGATACATTGAAGATACATTTGTCTTTCATTACAATCTGTTTATTATTAGGTTTGGATTATGTGACGCTCCTGTTTCACAACTCTCCACACACAGTGTAAGCCGTTACTATAGAAACGATAAGGTATCAGAATGAAGTGCTAAAATAAACAGCGTGACCGACAGTCATATAAAATGAATTCACACCCCCTGACCACTCAGATTCCAGAATTCGATGACTGAGTGTCCGAGTAAAGGATTTATCTGTGTGTGTTTCCTGTCTGAGTTCGGAGGGGGTTTATTGTTGTTACTCTTCTTAGTACAAGAAAATGTGTCAAAGACAGAGAGGGAGAGAGTGTGTGTGTGTGTGTGTGTGTGTGTGTGTGTGTGTGTGCGTGTGTGTGTGTGTGTAGAGAGAGAAAATATTACCCTGTCTTCCTTTGTCCCGCTCTTTGTCTTTCTCTCACCGTCTCACTAACGACGTCCTTCTCCACTTGCAGTGCAGCACCACTTGGCCAGCGTTCAGGAGAGGAAGATAAAACATGAAAATGATGGCGTGCAGTTCCCATATCATGGTTAGAACACACACACACACTCACACACATATATATAAATATACACCGTGTCCACACATTAACAGGTGCACCTTCGGGTGTGTGTGCCAGGAGCATGCACATACACACACACACACACACACACACACACACACACACACACACACACACACACACACACACTATATCCGCACACATTAACAGGTGCACCTTCAGGTGTTTGTGCCAGGAGCATGCACATACACACACACACATACACACACACACACACACACACACACACACACACACACACACACACACACACACACACACA
>JAOTRS010000027.1:11896511-11909247 GCA_028565755.1 Dinotopterus cunningtoni | reverse complement strand
TGTGTGTGTGTGTGTGTGTGTGTGTGTGTGTGTGTGTGTGTGTCTGTGTGTCTGTGTGTGTCTGTGTCTGTGGTGTTGGGGGGGCAAGTTTTTGGGTCGGTGTGTGTACCAGCGGAGGAGCCGGTGGAAAGGACCTTAAGAACTAGTTGATTGTTGGGATGGATGAAGACCATCTCTCTCTTTTTTTTTTCCTCTCCTCCTTTTTTCAACTTTTTCATATCATATGTTTCTCATATGTTTCCTTGACATCCTTCCTTCTTCTTTTTAAAGCTCTGTTCCTCATTCTCACCTGTTCTCTCCTCTTTTTTTTTTTACATTTCTCACTGTATAGCTGTAATATCGCACCAGTCACATTTTTCAGACCTGCTGTCATATTTTGCTGACGTATTTTCATTACCTTTATATAGTATGTATATGCCATATATATACATACACAGACACACACACACACACACACACACACATACATGAAAATGCAGACACACAGATGTGAGCTTCAGACGATGCAGACACTGGTCGACCGGTTTAGCTGCGTAAAACCGCCTTAGACATATTTAATTTAAAATTTGGAGTCCATTGTATACCTCTGCCCAGAATTCGATCGGTTCAGCAAAGAAGCTCAGAAGGCGTTCCTCGGATTTACAAGCTGAAAAAGAAACGTTTTCGTACAGTTATGACATTTATTATGGAGCGAGTTAGGAGGAAACGAGACCTGGTGATAGATTAAAGGAAAAACCATCAATGTGCCAGAGATGCTAAAATGCACCTTGGAGAATACGCAAGAGAAAGATAAACCTTTAAAACATCACTTTACATCAAAATCTCTAATAGATTAATATCTAATAGATCCATAGATTCGCTGCCTGTGAAGGTGATAGTATATGATTACATCATTAACCCACAGGCAGGGGGCGGAGTCATTCTGGAAGAGAGCCGCACGAGCTCTCACTCAGGCGATGAACCCTTCACCTTCTTGGTGTAGCCACACATGATCTCAGCATCTCATCTACAACAACCCTACTATAACTATAAGATCCCTAATATAACATTTTACATTACGGGAAACACCTGAACCTGTTCGTGTTGTTGTCCATGAAGGAGCTCAATGAAAAATAACCAGGCTGGTTCAGAGTGATAAAAGGTCGACGTTAGCTCGAATAGCTACTTATTACAACCGTGGTGAGCAGAAAAGCATCTTAGAATTCAATGAGAAGAAAGAAACATCAGGTTCGACCTCTCTCTCTCCCTCTCTCTCTCAGAATCTGAGGCTTAAACAGACAGTTGGTCCAGATTTTTAATACCCCTGCTGCAGACCATGATTATCTTTGTGATGGGGTACAACTTTCCGGAAGCCTCTGCGTCCTCATCAGCTCATTTATTTGGGGTTTTTCCCTTTAATCTGTCACCTATCTGTACAGTATATAACTATAATCTTTCTTATACAGTATGGACATATAAAGGATGGTATTTTTAATCTGCAAATATCTTAACTAGATAAGTTGTAGGGTAGTCATTTTAACTTTAATAGCAAATTATTAAGATTTTGAAATTCTTCTGGGAAGGGGTGTATAAACTTATAATCACCGGTTAGAACAAACATTATACAACTTTTCACAATTTTCGTAAAATGCAGTAATACTGGAAACAATGTTTTTACATTGAGCCACTGTAGAATATATATAAATATCTCTACACTGACAGGTGTGTGTGTGTGTGTGTGTGTGTGTGTGTGTGAGCAGCATACTCCTCGCCAAGCTCCACAACTCCCAACAGGTTTGTCGGCATCGGAGCACGGGACAACTTTCTAAACATCCCACAGCAGACACAGGTATGTATATATGCACACACACACACACACACTGTGTTGTTTTTTTTTTTTTCGTCACCCCACGCCACACACAGACACATAATGACGGAGGCCGAGGCTGAATCGGCTACTTGTGTGTTGTCGCTTGTTTGTGGTTAGTGTAGTCCTGTGTTCAAACCCAGATGTGAGCTTGTAGGGAGCAGGGCTGCGGGGCATTTTACTAAAGGCGCTCCTCTGGTACACGGTCCTGGCCACCAGATGTTAAATACTTTCACTCCTGCCCGCTGAAACATCTTTCATGAGGAACAAAACCTCAAGCTAAACACTAAAGCCGGCACACATGGAGGCAATCTGGAGCGCGTCTCCGTGTCCGTCTGCCTCTCTCTCTTTCTTTCTCTCTTTCTCTCTCTGCAGCACATGCCTCTTGATTCGAGATGATGTTTATAGGACTCGTGAAACACCTGGATGGAGAATTTTTACAAAATATTAAATGTTTTATTCTCGAACTGACGCATCTGCGTCCTCACAAAAAACGCAATTGATAACACATGGATTATGCACGCAGATAACCTCATGGCCGAAGATAGTTTAAGTCAGATGGGGGTAAATACAGGAAGGAAGTAAAGTAATGAAAGAGAGACTGAAAGGGAGAAAGAGAGAGAGAGAGAGGGAAACACACATTCAGATCCAACTGTCTGGTTGCCCTCAACGACAGACATGATGTCATAGGCAATGAACATGAGCGTGGTGAGGGGTGAGCGTTTGAAGCGAGGATGGACAGTGCCAAGTATTAGAGAAAGAAAGACAGAGAGAGAGAGAGAGAGAGTTCCAGCCTCAGCCTACTTATCTCAGTAATGTAGCTCTGCCAAAAAAGTAAACCCCTCCCTGGGGGGGTTAACAAACATTCCCCAAAGGCTCGGTCCCAAAATGTTTTCTTGCTCTAATACAAACATGGTGGTGTGTCCTCTCTGTGCAACACATTAAAAATGTCAGTCTGTTATTTTTCATTGACCAAAAAAAAAACATTTAGGCTGAAGACACCAGCTTGTGTAACAGTGCTATTCTCACACTCTTGTGGTCATCATGAGAACTGCCCTTCTGACATGCTTCTGCATGCTGTCTCAAGCTCAAGACCAGGACTAGCCAAGATCAAATCAAGACTGAGGATTTAGGGGATCCTAAATGCCACATCACAATCAATTAAACACTTTCCCAGGCTTTTAACTCGTCTGCTTTATTTGTGTGTTTGTGCTAATCACAAGGTCACAAATGGCCGTTCTGTGGAAGTATAAATTGTCAAACATTGTTCAGGCGAAAAGATTATTTCTGAAAGACCTTTTTAAAACCAATTATGTGTTTAGGGAAAATAACACTTTTAGACCAATACAAATACAAATCAAAGCAGAAAACTAGTGGAACTGTTATTCACTATTGAATTACTACTTTGGCATGGTGTTAACTTTGTAGAGTAACATAGTTGTGGGTTGAAGTGTAACACTCAGGGGTCTAGCTATGGTAGGACAGACTAGAACAGCTTTACTGTATGTAACTTACATTTCCAACATTCAACATTAAGTCTTAGTGAAATTTCCACTATTTCATCCAGCCTTAAAATGTGTAACTTTAGTTTCCTACATTCCAACCAGTCTGCAACCAGTTCCAGCTGCAGTGTGTTATTTTGGATTTCAACATTAAACATTACATTTTAACTTCAAAATATCCTTATAGTTTGTAGTATTACTTCCAGCTTTAAATTTTCAACATTCCCACCAACCTTAGAGAATGTAGCTTTTATCTTAGAGCAACGCAACTAGCTTAAAATTGTGTAGCTTTAAATTTTCAACATTCCAACAAGCCTCATATTTTGTAGCTTTACATTTCCAACATGGCAACAACCCTTACAGTGTGCAGCTTTAGATTTCCAGCATTCCAACTAGAATTACAGTGACTAGGTTTAAATTCTGACTTTCCAACAGGCATTACAATGTGTAGCTATAAATTTTCAACTTTGTAAAGCAGTTTTATTAATTTTTCTGCAGTTTTATCATGGAACATACTTGAGTCAAACAATTTACCCTTCACTAAAATATAATAGTGTCTGAGAATGCTTGCTTGACATCATTTAAAAGCCTGTCGTTGTGCAACACAATATATTAATTCCACATAATTATTTGTAGTAATTCTATTTTAGATATACAAAAACTTGTATTTTGAAACAATGGAAATCGTTTATTTTTGTAATACTACAACTCTTTGCAATTTCTATTAAGGTGTATTTCGCATACGTTGGTGAAAAGTTACGTAATGTCTATGTAGAGATTTTGTGTATAGATTCTTATCAGTACTTTTTCCTCTGTTTTACAGTCTTGGTTTCTTTGACAAGATCTGTCTGAAACACACAGATTACAAAGTCTGTAGCTGAGACGAGAAACACAAAGCTAAGTATGGACTGCTATTAGCTAATCACTCACACATACACCCCGTCCCTGATCAACTCAGACCTGCAAACCTTCACCATGAGCCCTCGAACCAGGAATCAGGAAAACTTCCACACAAGTCTTCAAAACTGCACGATTCTGCAAATCTGAAACTGGAAAGAGAAAAAGAAACCAGGAAAACAGCAACACACACAAAAAAATGCAGGAGTGGAAAACAGATGTGATTCCATTCTGGATGAAGAAGAGATTTCATCATAAGTAATCTTTGTAATGGTATGAAGGTGACCCGAGTATTGACCAATCGTTCCAGCCGTTGTTTTATTCTTTTTTTTTTTTGCATCGTCTACCGATCATCATACAGTGGGGCCAAACCATTCTGCTTTCGCTCCATTGTTTCACAGGTTGTTGAAACGAAACCATTTCAGATAATCTGCATCTAGTGCAAATGAAGCATAGTGTGACATCGGGGATTGACTCACCCACATCAAGCTACACTTGGTTCTCAAGCCTGTCTCAAGCATCTAATCAGACGAAACTACAAATGTCTCCCCAGCACCCTCCGCTTTAGATCGGACCAGTATGATAATTAACATGATCGTATCATGGGTGTGTCTCAAACGCTGTAATGTTAATAGCTATTGGCAGTAATTTAACCTTAATCTGTATGTTCCAGGTTTATTGATTGGCCTCAACAATCAAAGGAGAAAAAACACACAAAGAACTTTAGCATTTAGTCATAGCATTAGCACAACCAAAAACTCAAACAGAGAAACAGCATCTTGTCCTCATGTTGAGACATAACCTCAAAAATATTTCCCTCGTTCCATGCAAAACACAATGAGTCAAACTTTGGACTACTGATTCATACATATTTCAAACTCATTTCCATATTTTTTTTATTCTTTTGATTATGTGAAGCTGCTTTGCGACAATAAGCATTGTTAAAAGCGCTATACAAATTAAAATTAATTGAAATTGAACTCAGAAACAATATTATCACTGGGGTGATTTGTCACTACCTAACAAGCATGTAGTCACAAAGTTTTAATCAAAACATTGTTTCCTGTATAAAGAACAAAAAACCTGTTATCAGCGTTGGAAGGGTGCAGGCAAGGCATATGTGCAGACGTGAAGGCATTCATTACGAAAAAACACAAACAAACAAAACTAGAACATGATGGTGACAACAGTAACGACAGCATACAGCATACGAACAGATGTGAGACATCGACAAGTCCAAACACAGGCCTGCTTATACACACACACTAATCAGATTAACTAGATTCAGGTGCCAGTAAACGAGATGACACTACTAGTAAAAAAGCATACTGGGACATGAAGTCTGTAGACTTCATAAAAGTCAAGATTAAAGTCCTAGCACAAAGCACAAGAGGCAAGAGAATCACAAAACACACTAACTTAAGGTTTTATCCCTGACACCAGCCTGACACGTGCTTTCTCTGAGACACAAGATGCCAGTTGTGGCATTTTTTTTAAAGAAAGAAAAACACTATCCGCCCACTTCCACATACGTTCTGTAAGCTCACAGATGCCTGCCATTGACTAGAGTCTCTATGACTGACAGCAGGTTGTCCTGGCATGCAATCTCTCTCTCACCCAGCGATCACGGCTGATCTTTTGACCCCTCAGCCATGGATGGCTGTCACGATCTCAGAATTCACGCGTGCGATGGACACTATTACTCAGAGCGCACTCATTTTATGTGAACGAAGACATTGAGCAGAAAAAGCACACTGTATCAGTCAGGCATCGGTTCGGCATGTTGCGTTACATTGCATCAGTTAGGCGCCTTGCTGTCTTGCTGACTTTACCAAGCCAGGTGTGGTTAGACCAAATGCGTGTTAAACTGGCCTGGTCGAAAAAATTAAATAAAATAAGATAAAAAGCGAACATGCTTTACACGCGAAGGAGGGAAAAAAAACCTGACCACTAATGAGCATCAGAGCTAGCGAGTGAACAGGATACATCAGGACAAAAATATGACATTCTCGTCTTTGGGGACGTTTCTATTTGTACGCTACCGCAAAATATGTCTTTTCAGATTTTTCAGACACTGTGTTGGGATAGCTCTTCTCCCCACACACTTGCATTTGGGACACACCCAAAGTTAGCATGAATAAAAAAAATCCTAAAACTAAAAAGTGTCACCATCGAGTGAGGGATGCTTGGGGAGTTTGTAGGCCATTACGTACAGCAGTTAATGATACTAATAAACAGTTTTCCTTAGCAATAAACCGAAGACAGTGACGCATTCACGAATATGGTGTTGTAAAGCCGTTATAAATGCACAAATTCAGCTTTTATTACTAACCATCATGCAGGAGAAAAAACAAACAAAAGACATTTTCACCACTTCCAGCAGTAACTGTTTTTCTGCAGGGAGATCAGTGTCTCAGTTTCAGTGCAAACACACAACCCTGTAGAAATGTTAGAAAAAGAAAAAACACTTTTATTTTTGCTTTTTTTTTCTCTCTCTCTCTGCTGAAAGTGAGATTTGGTTTGAGTTTGCAGTAGCTTGTTTTAACTGGTTTTAATTTTGTGTCATCTGGGATTTTTTTTTTTTCATTTACAGAATTAACTGCATGAGAGTTTCGCTTCTTTCAGGTTTGCTTTTACAACCTGGTCACAGTAACGCGTACGATTTCTACAGTGACACTCGTGAAATATTTTCCTTCGACTTCCTCGTCAATACCACAGTACCTCCCTTTCCCAATCGCATGTCCGATCCCTCTTATCGTCTTATCATTATCATTCTACTTCCTGTCAGGAGTGGCTTTTCATATTACTGACATCACTTCCTCCGAGCATGCTCTCATTTTTCCACTACAAGTCCGTCATTACAGACCGCTCACATCTGGATAACGAACACGAAACGTTGCACTATGATTTATAGATCCCTTAAATGAATCTCTCTTTGAAAAAAAAAAGCCTTCCGGTCACCGATCTTATGATTTACACTCTTCGCTCTTGAATGTGAATAAACGAACAAACTGGTAACAGAGTTACACTGTGTATTTCTGACATCACAAAATAACTGGACTGCCTGGCTGTCAATCACATGTCAGGGATCCATATTCACCTCGCTAGCCCCGCCCACCCCCTTCTCCTTCCCTGACGATTCCAATTTGCGCAGAGAAAGTGCCTCCCTTTCCTTTTTTTTATGCAACCGAATGCCATCGAATTCAGGGTCTGTGTCTATTTCATGTATAAGCTACAGAAATTAATGTACAATATGTATCATGGCTTAACAAGACTGGAAACATCGCCTTTATAAATATATATTATCCAGACATTTAAAAAATAATAATAATAACAATCATACTCGTACGTGCTGTGTATATATATGGAAATATGTATAGTAGCTCTTCTTTGGAATATGGCAGTCTAGTTATTTTTTGACTTTTCACCCCTTGTTCATGTCAGTTGTCTTCCAGGAAACTTATAAAACAATATCGTTGTTTTATCACCTATCGTTCATACATGGTACAGGACTGATTAAAAAAAATATATATATATATATAAATATCAGTGTTAGTGTTTAAAGGGGGAAAACAGAGTGAGGTGTTTGTGGGCTGAGGGGACAAACCTGTGAGTCTATACGAGAATTGTACACACACACTTACACACACACAAAAATTCAAGTCCACTCGTCCTGGACTCTAAACTCAAGGGCCATGAACAGCAGCCCAATCTTTATAAAATGTTGGGCGTTTCTTGTTCTTTTCCCCTTCATTAACCTTTTATCATGTTTAATATTGTAATCATAATCTTTTTTTTTCTTTTCTTTTTAAACTATTATTAAGGAGGGTGGAATGATGAACAATCTTACAAAACTGTGTATTACAGTACGATCCCGCTTGTTCACGCAGGGTCAGTCTATTATTGTAAAGAATAATACTTTCTCTCCAGACACGTTTGAAAAAAAAAAAAAACGTGTCAGTTCTCGTCTTTGGTGTGCTCACTGGGGGGTGGGGGAGGGGTTTGTAGGGTTTTTTTTTCTTTTTAGTCAGTTGTGACAAAAGGCATTTTATTTCAACCTTTAAGAAGATCGTATTTAATTCCGTAATGATCTGATCTACAGAGTGGTTCAGTTCAGAGATCGCTTTTTTAATTTTTAATTTTATTTTTAAACCCAGAATTTCATAAAGGTTTCACCTGTAAATTAAAGAACTGCGAATCAGCAGCAATTGTTTTTGCCTTTGTGATGATTTGAACAATGTCGTAACGAGTATTTGTAGAAGTTCTTGTAGTTTTTAGACAATGTGAAGACGGGTTCCTGGAAAAACAAGGAACGTTCCAGAGAACCATGGCATCATGTGGAAGAATAAAACTTAGACGAGCTTCATCCCAAACCTACCCCACAAACACCACCACCACCAGTCCCACCCCATATACCCCCTCCCCTCCCCTTCAAAATGTAAGTGACCCTCCCTAGTGCTCGTGATTAGTGTAGTGTAGTACTAAGCCAGCATTTAAAGGTTGTTCCCTTCAAAAGTGCCTTTTGTTCACAGAGTCCATCTTGTAAAACATAATCTTTTTTTTATATATAAAAAAGGACAAAACAATAATAACTTTTTTCCCCATCTTTCTCTTCATCTTTTTTTTCGAAGCCGTATATAGTAATACAGGAAATGGATGTGATTTAGTTCTTTTTATCGTTCAATGCTGAAAAAAAAAATACTGTAAAGGCAAAAAAATCTTTCTGTCTCTTTCCTTCTTTTGCGTTACTGGAGATGTTGTACAAGACGTCCGTCTTACATACCCTGTCGTACATCCACCCTCACCCACCCATCCCCCACCCTGAAAAACGAGGCTTTTATATTTTATTTTTTCTCTCGAGAAGATTATCCTTGTCTGTATGCTTGTTCTTGTTACGCCATACCGATCTCTCTCCCGTTTTGCCGCTTCTCTGTTTCTACTGCTAGTGTAAGTGAAATGTGGCCGTCCGGGCTCCGCGGGGTTTTTTGGGTTACTTTTCCCATGAAGCTGTGTGTGTGGAACTGCTTCTCTGTAACCGCAGGACACCCGGCGATATCAAGCAGCTCAGCATTATTTTGTTTCTAATTTATTTGTTTCTACTACAACTTTATACTATATTTGATCTTTATTTTTTTTTAAAGCTTTTCTATCAGGGTACGGTCCAGAGAATTCTCTCTAGAGAATGCATGGACCTTAATTAAAAAAAAATGCACCTTTCTTTGTTAGAAGAGCCAGTGTACCTTTAAAAGATAATAATAATAATAATAAAATAATAATAATAATAATAACCTGTTGACTGATGATTGCTGAAAGCACCTTATGAGGCAGAATGCACTTATCGTGAAATGCACTTGAATATCACACAAGTCACACTACGGAGAATGTCCTTATTTAATACACCACATTTCAGTCCATTGTGATGAAAGATTTGCATGCGTTTAGGAGGTGTGTTTAATCTAACCGAAGTCAGTATTAATAACACATAGGATGAGAGACTGAGTACAGAGTGGACTGTTTATTTGTTGTTGTTTTTTTTTTGTTTGTTTTTTTTTATAAAAGAATAGAACAGGAGAATCTACCTGAATATTCCCACTCTGGCATCAATCGAAACTAATCACTTCTAACTGCATTGTGTTTTTCATTTAAGTATTTTTTATTTTATTTTGTCGTTTTGATTCTTTATGCTTCCGTACTTTGCTGAGCTGCAAGAATTGTGTTCGACACGTTTCTAGTCTTAGCGCCCCCTAGTGGAACCCTGTGTCCTGCGCTTTCAGAGAAAACAGCTGTTTCTGCCAGCCACCCCTTAGAGCCCCCTGGCAAAATGTGCATGTGTTAACTAAAGATTCTTTTTCCATTATAAAGAATAAAAAAAAAAGTTTGTAAAGAGCAACTGGTTGAATAAATGATGTTCTTGACTGCATAAACATGTTTGTGTTTTTTTTTTCATTGCGAGTAAGGAAATAATGTTTCCAAAAAGCTACATCTGAGACCTCTGTTAGGAAGAAGGGAAGGAAAGAAGGAAGGAAGAATAAAAGGATGAAAAGAAGAAAGAAAGAAAGGATAGAAGAATGGATGGAAGAAATAATTATGGGAGGAAAGAGGAAAATAAAGTTCAAATAAGGAAGAAAGAAAGAAAAGTAAATAATTAAGGAAAAACAAATGAAGGAGGCAGGAAAGAAGAAAGAATGAAAGTTGAAAAAAAAGAAGCAAAGAAAAGGTAGGCTTTCAAAATAGAAGGAAGTTCACAGTAGCCTGGAGCCTATACCAGGGGACTTTGGGCATGAGGTGGGACAGGTTGCCAATCCATTAGAGGGCACACTCACACATACTATGGGTAATTTGGTAATGTCAAACCCCATGCACAAAGAACCAAGGTGGCAATCGAACCCAGACCTTGGAGGTGCAAAGCGACTTTGCTAACCACTACGCCACCGTGCCACCAAGCAAGAAAATAATTCGAAGAAATGAAATTAAAAAGAAAGAAGAAAGCGCCAATTAAAGGAGAGAAGTAATGCACAAAGGAGGAAAGTGGGAAATATGGAAAAAGGAAATAATGAAGGAAGGGATACGTGTGATAATAAAGAAGAAGAAAGAAAGTAGTGTATAAAAAGAAAGAACAGAAGTTGGAAGTAATGGAGGAAGGAAAGAAGAAGAATAGGAAGAAGTAAAGAACAAAGAAGAAACTCAATTAAGGAAGGAATAAAAAGATAAGTAATTAATTAATAAATCACATAAAAACAGACTGCTACACTTAAAGAGCATAGAAACGGGTATTTAAGGCAAAAAAGAAAGAAATATGAAAGGGATGGGGAAAAGAATCTGGATATTTTATTAAAAATATATACAGTATATACTTCATTTAGTATTGATTAAAAATCAGTAGGAGCACATCGAATGTGCAGTGGGATGTTGTTCCACATACAGCACCCTCACAGCCACTGTTAGGGGTAACCTTAACCTTCAGACGAGATCCTGGAGCAGCCAGCTGGTCTGGGGAGAGACAGTGATTTAGGTTTAAGGTTTAATGTAAAGTGTGGATGTTTAAAATTAAAATTAAGAGCACTGAAGGTTATTTAACAACTCTAAGACACTAACTTGTGGCTGAACTGGTGTCTATAATCTTCACTTACTAACGGAGATTTGTAGCTCCAGTTTATATCATCAGACAGCAGACCTCTGGAATGCCTTTCTGGGGTTTTTATTTTGTTCTGTGCAGACATTTTTGCTTTTGGCTGTACAATAACTACATGCCTCAGCGATATTCAAACACGATCAATTCAGAGACGTTAAAGCACAACCCCCTGCTGTTAGCTCCACCAATTTTACGCACAAATTACAGACATGTTCCCTTGGTGTTTTGTGGCCCTTAACCAACAGTCACGGAAAGCCGCGTGGAAGCCGGGTTTCGATCCAATTCGCTTTCAAGACTCTTTATCAACGTAATGAACTCTGAAGGCTCATTACTTACAACTTGCATTTTTAGTGGATCGCTTATGCTGAAAACGCTCCACTCTGAGGTTCCAAACCCACACTTGGATCTTAGACGCGCTCTGTAATTTAGTGTTCCTGTAACGACCTGACGACTTTACTGACATGCCGGGGGCACTTTAGGGCTTTAACCTGAAGTGCCATTAGCTCAGAGAATTTACATGGCGGCTGTGTCTCGAACCATCAATCACTCAGTTTTAAAAAATAAAGCGGCAAATAAGCGTCTTCTCGATTAGTTTTCTTGTTGCTTTTTCTATATTTCTGTAAATTTTTGACCCAATTCGTATTTTTATATGTCCATATAAAAATGGTGTCTGTAAAAAAAAAGTACAAAACAGAAATAAAACACAAAATACTAAGTTTTCAGCTGCACAACAAGATATTATACATTTCCGTCACTCGACGGAATGTATTTCCGTGGCTTTTCTGTTTCTAATAAAATGGCTTGTTTTGGCTTTTCTGTTTCTAATAAAATCTATTAAACGAACATTTATGAGCACTAACTTTATTCATAAGTTGTTGTTGTTCTTTCGACTGCTCCCGTCAAGGGGTCGCCAATGGGGAATATCCAATCCACACACAACTTGGCACAGGTTTTACGGCACTGCATCAAGTGACAGGGGATCAAACTGGAGACACGAATGCTCAATAAGACTTTGCGTAAGTTTAATAAAAAATATACACATGGTCATCATTTAACTAAGGAATCCATTTTTAATATAAACATGATTGCTGACCAGAATTAAAAATCCACTCGTTTAGGTCTCATGTTCATAGAGGTTTCTGAGTGGCATTTCCAGTGGTCTGTTTTCATACAGTAGCACTAAAACACTACATGACTTCGGCCCTCCACTCTGTTTACACTTTAGTATTTCCACTCCTGGTTTCTATTCCAAGAATTAGGAAGAACTCAGCAGGTGGGTTTGGGTTTTTGTTGGAGATTCGAGAACCTCTCACTCACTCTCGACATTCAAAGTCAAACAGTAGGAACATTTTTAAACGT
>JAOTRS010000027.1:11789751-11823965 GCA_028565755.1 Dinotopterus cunningtoni | reverse complement strand
GTTTCAGATCTTTGAGTTCATCTCATTAAAAATGGGAGCAAAAACAAAAGTGTTGCGTTTATATTTTTGTTCAGTGTATATATATATATATATATTATTTTTTTTTTTTTTTTTGCACTTTTCAATCACATCTTGATTACTTTATTTTAGATTCCCCTTGTGTGGTGTACGTAAGTTCCTAACTCATCAAAAACTTCACTGAACAGACCTCACTGGACATTTTGCTCTTTCCCAGTTCATCTCTGAGTTTTTTATTTATTTATTTTTTCCACTCTCAGAAACCTCCGTGAGGCACGGGACAACGCCGTCCTCGAGAAAGAGCGATCCACCGCAGCTGAAAGAGACACTCAGGCCAAATATGATCATCTCCTAGAGCAGTGAGTGTCCATGAATGTTATTGTTACAAACTACAATCGGGATTGCAAGTGACTTATTATTATTATTATAATATATGTTTTTCGTAGCACATACAGTATATAGTGCATTGTTTGTAATTACTTGAGAGCTAAATAGCCTTTTAGTTTCAGGTCTTGCAAAATCATTCTTTAAAAATAAGATCCAGGTTTAAAATTAAAAAAAATAATAATAATAATAAATGCTTCCTCTGCTTTTCAGGGTTTAGAATGAATGTGGGTTATCAGCGTTGACATAATAATTCTGTTCTTGTTGTTGTTTTTATGAGCACACAGTTTATTCAGCTGCCCCATTTTAAGCCTCACGCCTAAAACACACAGCACGTTAATCCCAGTGTTGATTTAATAGCATTCCTTTTGCTACCATGTCTCAGGTGACACAAATCAAATCTGGACAGAATTGTTTAACCTACTTCTCCCAGAACCATGTAAGGTGTTTATTAATTATAATTTTTTTCCTATTTCCGGAAATGAACGTGCGGGTTGTCACATGTCATCACCCCATTTAGCGTTTCACGAATCGGACAAAAGAGTTTGCGTGCCGTTTGTATGGATCTGAATCGATTTGTGAGTCACTGTTCTGTGCCCGAACATGATATAGTTTTGGGAGAAGGAGGGAGGATGGTACATTACTCAGCTCTCGTAGGTTTGGTGACTCCTCAGTCCAGTTCAACAAGCTTTAAGGGTTAAACAGTCGGTAGCCAAACTGCCTCGGGTCAGGGCAGCGCTGGCTGCGTAGGTGCACCTGGATTAAATGTATCCAGTTGAAGCGCTTCAGTTGACACCCAAAGCTGTTAGTTTTTATAATGTGTTTGCAAAAAATAAATAAATAAATAGTGTGTGTACAGTAGACACCTGAATTTTGCAGGGGTTACATTGCTAGATCGCCCACAAATTTTGGATGTGGTCTAAGAAATGCCTATTTTTATAGTTTAAACCCTAAATATGCTCACAAAACACTTTAATTTCATTTTGAGCTCAGCTTAATACACTACCCTTAAAAAAAAAAAAGAATGTAAAGGTAAACTCGTATACTAAACAGTACTGTACTGCTGTACTGTAATTCATGCAAGCGTATTTTCTTTGGTATAAGTACTGTAGTGTAAATACAGTAATAATTCACCATCCCAAGCCTCTATGGTTGGCCTCTTTGTGGTCTCTGTATAGTACTAAAAAAACTAAAAAAAATTATACAGTATTATATTTTATATAGAAATTTAGCTGGATTTACGTTAATATTCATGTTACAAAATTAGTAAATTCTATTGTTCTTAAAGGTTCAGCATTAAAACACATGACAAATAATATATTGGCATGAAAAAAAAAAAGCAATAAAAAATTTTGTTTGTGATTTTCACGAAATTGCAGTGGTTTCCGTGAACAATTTTATAGTTAAGTTATATGGAAAAATCTGCAAACAACTGAGGCCGTGAACTTTTCATAGGGGTCGAATGTATGGACTAAAGTACTTGGCCAAACCTGTCATTTAATGAATTCCGGTGTTTCAATCAATCAAGCCCAGCGAAGGCCAATCTTAATACTAAAGACATTTTGGCCAATGCAATGCTTCCAGCTTTGTGACAACAGTTTGGGGAAGACCCCTTTTCTATTCCAACATGACTGTACCCAGGTGCTCAAAGCAAGCACTATAACGACATGGTTTGATGCAGAACTTAACTGGCCCTAACACAGAGCCCTGACCTCAACCCCATCGAGCACTTTCGGGATGAACTGGAACGGAGATTACGAGCCAGGCCTTCTCGTCCAACATCAATGCCTGAGCTCATAACTGCTCTACAGAACGAATGGGTACGAATTCCCACAGAAATATTACAAAATCTTGAGGAGAGCCTTCTGGAAGAGGTTATATAGATTGTTATATTGAAGGCTATGTATTTAGATACAATGCCATTGCATGTATCATGTATCATGTCTGCACGCTCAGTAAAGCCTAATTGCTGTTATAAACTTGTATAACTACACAAATCTGTATCTAACACTACATGATTATTTTAATGCAACGTTTTGGAGTTTTTATACCAAATATTTACTGCGTTTATTTGATTAGTCTGTAGTGCTTATTATATACATTTATGTAGAAATGTTTTTAACAGCATCTTTTGTTATGGCATTTCTTTTGTATGTTTCCAAGATGTTTGAACAGTACTGAACTTAAAACAGATAGTAGGTTTTACTGAGCATGCTGGAGAATGAGTTCTTCTTTTAACTTTTTTCTAATTGATATTCATTTTTAAGGTTTGTTTAGACCTATTCAATGGTTTTATGCATAATAATAGACATAATGAATATATAACTTAATTTGTACTGAAGATAATATTGTGCCTAAAACTTTTGCATATACACAAATTATAAAAAATATAATTTTTGTCAATTTTTGTCAATTTTTGTCAAAAAAAACCCCCAAAAAAATGTGATGTCACGTTGGCTGAATTCCTTCATCTAGTTAAATAAGGAATCCGTGTTGTAAGCATCTAACAAATTGCTAAGTGAGTGTGATTTCACTTATCACGGTTTGATCATGTCAAATCTTGCAAAATGGACATAAACAGTTTGTAATCAGAAATCTGTCAAAAGTTTTGGCCAAAAGGGAAAAGGTAGAAAACTGTCTAAAGTTCTACAACTTTACACACTTCTAGTTAAGGAAAGTGAATTCTTTGCCAGGTTTCTACAGATATAGTGTAATCATACAGTACACAGTGACCCCCAAACACCAAAACCGGTCAATCATTGAACAGTGGAAGTCTTGATGTATACACAATTTAAAGTGTTTTCTCTCGCTAGATGATTGGAGTACAGCCACATCTGTTGCTCAGTCCCATGTGAACATGTGTGGTGATTAAGTGTTCAAGGGTTTGTATATAAATTTCTACATGGTATGTTAAACAAATATGCAAGTTATAGATGGACGACTTTTCTGCTCCACCTTAAAACCATAAGTTTAATGATTCCACCACATTGGAAGGACGATACCTGGCAAAAGTTACTAAAAAAAGTGACTAAAGATACATGTATTTTTTTTTTCAATCTAGTTGAAACCATTCTGATTAGAGATTCTAACTTAACTTAATTTAAATGGCTGATCTGATCTAAGTAAATAGTTAAAAATCTAAGTAATTTTTTTTTTTGACATGCGTGAAGTGGTCCCGCCTATCATGAGGCTTTTAATCTGCCTGAAATATTACAGAAGAATAAGTCCTTTTTTTCACCCCAACTAAAAGGTTAGCTTTGGTTTCCCATCTTTTGCCATAAACCCTCCTTTTGCATTATGATTGGTTCCATAAATTCAGTCTCCTCTGTGATTAGTCAAAAGATTTCCTAGGTGTGAACTGGTGAGCCAATCAGTGCCCCGTCCTCAACCAGAGACCCAGTGGATAAAAGTAAGGACAGGTGGGACAGAGTTATGTACACAAAGTTTACCAAACAAGAAGAAAACCAAATTTTCCTCCTGGAAACACATCACACCATCTAATGTTAAACCATCAACCCCCCCCAAACATGGTAGCTTAGTGGTTAGCATTGTCACCTTGCATCCAGAGGTCCTGTTTTCCATTCCCTCGTTGGGTCTGTTTGTATGTTCTCCCCATGTTTAATGGGTTTTCTCAGGGTACTCCGGTTTTCTCCCACAGCCCAAAGACATGCAGAATAGGCTAATTGGCATTCCCAAATCGCCTGTAGTGTGTGTGAATGCGCATGTGAATGTTTACCGGAGGTCCTACCACAGTCATACAAAATGGAAATAAATACAATGGTCAATATTTAATTTCCATTCTTTAAAGGCCCCTTTGTTGGATGTGGTATGATATGATCAGTTATCTTTAGCTATCATGCCACATCCCTTTTTCTTGCTTAATATTAAGGGGATATTTTCAGTAAAATAAAGTAAAAAATTTTATACAATCTAGCACTCCTTTGTTCGTGTCTTGCATCTAATCTGCAATGCTGTTACCTGCTGCAGAGGTGCTTCATGTGCAGGGTTGTCAGGTCTCTTAAACTTTATACCCCAACCAGATCTTAAAGACCACACTAAAAGATAGCAAACTATCCCAAAAAATTTGAGGTTCTGGAAAAAAAGTGAGAAACATTTTTCTTCTTTTTCCTCATATTTCTGATTATCGCCCCATATTCACTCCACTTCTTCCATCTTCAAAACTAAAATGTTTCTGCACATTATTGCGCATTGTTTGAGAGAGCCATGTTTGTGGATATTGTTTCAGTTTCATACCAGTTATTTGCTTTAAGATTTCAGGATCATGTTGTCTGCAGACTATTTTTAAACCTGAAACTTATTTCAGTGCTAGCTGATTGGGTTTAAAATTCACTGACCCTTGGCATCCTTGTTTTGGCCAGTTACCTATTCCAGTGCATTGTGGGATTTCAATGGATTACTGAAATGCTTTACATTACAGTTAATTTGTTGCAACCATTTAACATGTCACCTCTTTGCAGACATGATGGTGCCTATTAAACTTCTAAATGACTTCCCTTTTTCTTCCAATTTGCACTTCCCAGGAGGAATGATTAGCACGAAACAATGACTGCACATTTTGTTCTGAATGAGCGTCGTATTTGCTGTGGAAGCAGGCTGTAAGCATGCCAAGTTTTGCCTTTGAGGCAACAACGAAAACATTTTTCATAATTATTTTGTTCCTCACACGCCCATGTCTTTGTACAGAAGAAGCTGGTAAAGAAAGTTCGCTCCACATAAAATACCAGCACCATGGATTTAAAATAAAGCAGTCAAAGTGTGGTTGATTCAGTAGTAGAAATTCAGTTTTAATTTAAGTTAGTTAACAATAATACATCAATCATTTAGGAATCTCAGCTGTTGTTGTCTATTCTCCCAGGTGCCAAAGTAACTGAATAGTTCATTGATAAACAGTTTGATGGCCAGTCGTGGCCTGTTTCTTCGAAATAACTAGGAGATAAAAGATCTGGTGTTGATTCCAAGTGTTGAATTCGCATTTGGTAGCAGTTCATGGGAAATGTTAGTGTGTTGCACATCATGAATACTCAAGAGAAGGTTGGGACGACCTTGTTTGTCAACAAGTCTACAAACAAGGAATGCTTCCACAAAGGTAAACACAAAGGGTTTACCTCAAAATGCAAACCACTCAAGAACAGAACTGTCTGGGCCCATGAGTGGCGCAAGTGTTTCTCCTATCATCTGGAGATTGCTAGTTTGATCGCTAGTTCCCGGGTGATGATGTAGCCTCTCGCAGCTGGAGGCCTTGTGAGAGCTGATTGGCCGAGCTCTCTCAGCAAGGTGAGATGGGAGGCAGTTAGCGCTCTCACAGCCAGTCACTCGTCTCTGTAAGCTCATGCAAGTGGAAGGAGCGTAGAGCGCTGTCCTCCGAAGATGAGGACGGCTGGCGTCATGTCACATGGTTTGGAGAAAACCCGTGATCTTTGGCCCCCCTTGACTGGTAGTAGTAGCCTTAATCTGGGAGGCCCCTAGAAAACATCTAAAAATAGGCCTTAACTTATAATCCGAAGCGCATCTTGGTAGAGGTAGTGTCATGACATGGGTGTAATAACGCGTTGTATCCATTCTGATGCAAGATTCTTTGGACAGATAAAACCATTATTTTACTTGTATCAAAATAATGTAAAGAGAAGAATATGGTAAAGGAAAGGTAGGGCTTATGATCCAAAATGTACCACGTCATTTGTCAAACATGGTAAAGGCATTGTCATGACATGGTTGTACATGGCTGCTAATGGAACTGGGTCACTGGTGTTTGATAAGGATGATGATGATGATGATGTGACTGCTAATAGAAGTTGCAGGATGAAATCTGAAGTGCATAGAGCTCTACCTTCTGCTGCAAACCTGATAAAACTGTGCTTTACAGTACAGATGGATAACAACCCCAAAAATACCATGAAAGCCCCCCAAGAGCTTCAAAAGAAATGGAAGGTTTTTAAAAACTAAGTCAGTCATCTGACCTCAACCTAATTGAACTGCTTTTTGTTTACTTTGGCCTTGTGAAAATGGATTCACAATTGTGGGGGGGAAAAAAAGTTTTTTTTTTTTTGGTTAAACTTCTGAAATTAAAACTGAAAGTCTACACTTCAGTCCTATCTTGAGTGCTTCTTTTCAAATTCACTGTGGTGGTGTATCAAAAGAAAAAATCTTACAGTTGTGCCACTGGGCACATTTGAATGTATCTTAATTGCATACTGTACAAATTCGGACTGTATTTCCAATTTTAATAATTAGCAAAATCTGTATATTATCCTTTAAAACAAAAGCCTGTCAAGAACATTTTCCTGCACTGATTGTATGGTGCTTAATGGTTCCTAAAGTATGGTGTATTTTAATGGTATAAATCACTGTTCGGGGTTGGTTATTATAGGTCTCAAATTTTACCACAGGACTTGAGGATGCATTAAATACACTGATCAGTTTTAAAATTAAAACCATCTGCTTAATCTTGTGTAGATTGTGTGGAGACCCTTTGTCTGCAATATAGTTTCATTAGGTGGTATGTCTTAAAGTAACATCCACATGAATCCCAGGCCCCAAGGTTTCCCAGCAGAACATTACCCAGAGCATGATGTGACTGCTGATAGAAGTAGCAGGATGAATCCCCAGGTTCATATTACCTTTTCTGTCTTGTTTCTTCCTATAATACGTGGTTGTGCCACCTCTTGCCCAGGTAAGCACCATGCACAGTGCTCCATGGTCCAGTTCTGATGCTCACATGCTAATTAAAGGTGTTTTCTTTGGTGTTTTAATCAGCATGGGCACTCTGGACGGCACAATGACTTAATGGGTAGCGCAGTCGCCTTGTACCTCCTTGAGATGGGTTCGATTTCCTTCTGACCTCAGGTCTCTGTGCATGGACTTTGCATGTTCTTCCCATGCTTGGTGGGTTTCCTCCAGGTACTTCTGTTTCCTCGTACAGTCCAAAGACATACGGATTGGGCTACTGCGTGTGTGAATTTTGACTGAATGACCTACCATGGTCGTAAAATGGGAATAAATACAATATACAATGGCCAACATTGGCCTCCATAGTCCCTAGTTGGACTATAGAGGTTCCTAGATGAATGAATGGATGTATGAGCACTCTTACTGGTCTGCAGCTATTGTATGTAGTCTTGTACGCAGCAAGCTGCAATGCACTGTGTGTTCTTATTTCTTTATATCCAGCCAGCATGAACTTTTTATTTGTGACCAAGTAGCTCTTCTTTGGAATTAGACTAGAGATGCTAGCTTTCACTCCTGACATACATGCATGATTGAACCTTGGGTACTAATGCCCCTGTCCACTAACCGGTTCACCACTTGTTAGCTTCTAACCACTGCATACAGAGAACACCCCACAAGATCTGCCGTTTTGGAGATGCTCTGACCAAGCCGTCTAGACATTACGATTTATTCTACGACTATTCTAAGTCCCACTTGCTTGCTCGCCTAATATATACCACTCCTTTACATCTGTTATTTCAATGAATCAATGTTATTAGCTTCACCTGTCAGTGGTTTTTAATATATCGGTGTACATACCGTTCCCTTATTAACACGCTTACTTACATTATTTTGTCGTCTGGTGAGGTACGAAACCAAAATGTCAAGCGAGAAAGACCTGTCTGTTGGACATGAATACCTATAATTATCTTTGACAGCGGCGTTCTTAAAAGGACAGACAGACACACACCGACACTTCTCATGTTTTCTCAGGCTTTGTAGGGCGAGCTTTTCACCAACATTTGGCACATTTATCATGTCACCATATTTTTTTTTTTTTTTTTTCTTTACTCCACCATAGCTTGGGGTTATTTGTCTAAAGCCTGTACACCCAACTGATGCACAGAATACAACCCTTTCTTTTGTTACCGTGTAAGCCTACCTTTTATTTTATTTTATTTCAATTTTATTAATATACTGATATAGGCAGAGGTACAGTTTATTTACTCGATATTGATTTGCCAGTTTGTCCATCAGCTCAATGCATATGGAGAACCAGTGTGGATAACTATGTAGATAATTTTGTATTTACAAGATCTTTTTACCTCTATTTGTAGCTTGCTCTCAACATATTATCATATAAACAGATTATAGTTTCGTTTTACCTAATAACCTTTATCCCACTTTGTACCGCTGTAGAAAGTGGATGACGGTTTGACTTTCTACTATATTTGTATGGATTTTCATCTATTAGTGAGTCATTGTTCTGTGTCTGAACTTGATCGAATTTTGAAAGGAGGAGGCGGAGGCGGAGGGTGGACGGTGAGTTGCTCTACTTATGAGCATTTGCTGACTTCACTGGCCAGTTCTACATGCTTCAACGGTTTCTAAGGCAGAAACTGAACCAAGCTGAGTCAGTAGGTGCGTCTGTGTTAAGCTGATGTCCTAACAACTTAAGGAAGTGCAACAGTTATGCTCTCTCGCACACAAGCATTAACCGTTTGTCTTAATGTAATGTCTTGAATAACAATGACCTGAAGGAACGGTACTATAAACCTAGCTTCATAAGTGAAGGTGAATACTTTTCACCAGATGTTTAACGAACGTCTACTTCTTGCTGTGTTTCCTATGAGCTGGTGTGTAGTAATTAAAACTCGCAAAAACCTCAGAAAACCCTAAATACTAAACATTAGTCATATGTTTATATAAATTCTAGAACGATGATAACCTTAAGGGGACAAAGAAAGCTTATTTATTTCACAAGGCATGATTCAGGTACAGGGCGCTTACCAGATCCGAGCCTTATTGCTTACGAGTGTTTGAAAACCAGCCTCATCTAGATAATTCCCAGTGGAGAATATCTTTTGGAAATCTGGTGCTTCATTCAGCTTGTACATTTACAGACACCGTAAGTGTCACAGAATCCATGGTAAGCTGCAGTGAAGCTATACTTGAGACTTGGAGATTTTCACCAATCCAGTGGAAGCTTAATCATGACATCATACATGACATAATCCCTACCTTTACACTTGCTGTTTCTTGTTCCTAACTTTTCATAATTATATTCAGATTATAATTTTTTTCCATAAGGTCCATCAACCAGACATTTAAAGCATGGCAATTAAAGTAACCCTGTTCTGCTAACAGATTTATGAAATGCCAAAAGAATTTATAGAATTCTTATAACCTTTTTTTTTTATTGTAAATAATTTCTTTTGTCATGCATTATGAGATTAATTAGTTGAACAAGAAAGTTTACAGGCACGTCACTTTGATTGATGAATTTGTTTAGTGCATTTTGCAGGAAATCGGTGACATGCAACCTTTATAAATTGCTGTGGTTTTAATGCTATTGCAAAACGCTTCAGAAAAAGCATCAAAAGGTAAGCTGAGTGCACATGCAATGTTAAAAATTTGATTCATCATTTCCTTGTTTGACAGCTTTAACTTTCCACAGTTTTTTTTTTTTTGCACCGTTTTGTTTTTATTTTTTATTTTATTCATTTGGCAGCAGGTGTAAGTGGTGTAAATGGATACATCTTTCAACACTTAATCCTGTAGGCTTTTACCATTTTGTCATTTCCGGTAGGGGGAGTGTGCACACACTTGTTCACCCCTTATCCTCACTCATTGGTTCTTTCCTCCCCCTCCTCTTCTTTAGCAATGTCGAGCCCTTATTTGCCCATGTCACAGGCTCGCAGTGTGTCACTGCACTCCAGACGCATGCCTGGCATTCCAGTGGCTCCTCGGTGCACAGTTGTTGGGCATAGCCCACGTTTTTCTGGCCCTGGGGAACGGATCGCTCGAATTCACCCAGGAGTTGGGCGGAGATGATGAGGAGGGGGTGGGTGTGTGTGTGTGGGGGGGGCAAGTGACACATGTTTCTTTCCCCGCTGTTGCCCTCAACCCCATAAATGCCTCAGGGCTCCCTTTGCGGGCGGCAAGTCGTGCCACTCTCGCTTTGTTTTGACAAGGGAAATGAGGGGAAAAGTGAAATGTAGGTTGCATTGTGTCAAGTTGTGTAATGGTCACTCTGACTCATTGTTTTGAAACGTGGGAAAAGTTTAAAAGACAGACGGACCAAAATTTCAATTCCTGACTGAATGGTGAGAAAATTCTCAGCCTGTCTGTCTTCATATTTGCAGAATAGTCAAAATATTTTGTTAGGATTTATAGAAATTAGACTAGCACAAGGAATACTCCCTGGACACTTTAATAAGAACACGCATTTCATTCACCCCAATTTATTCAAATCAGCTCGTCATGTTCCAGTAGCAGTGTAAAGTATACGGTTATTATACAGATCAAGAAGAGCTTCGGCTGATTTTTACGTATCTGAGTGGAGGGAATATATGATCTCTGTGACTAAAAAAAGGAAAAAATTCATCTATTTTCCCTGCATACTGTAACCTTAGATTCTTGTTTTTGTCCGAGCTTGATGTGGTCTTTAGACGTAGGCAGGGTTCGTTGTGTGGCGTGTTCTGAGATGCATTTCTGCTCAGCACAGTTGTAAAAGTATTTATTTAGGTTGCTGTAAGCCTTTCTTACAACTCAAACACTTTGGGCATTCTCTCTGAGCTTTCTCGTCAACACACACTCACTGGATTCATTTTTCCCAGGAGGTCGGCAGTTTCTGAAATACTTTAAATCAGCCTGTCTGGCTCCACCGACCATACCAAGTCACAGCGATCATTTTTTTTGTTTGTTTGTTTGTTTGTTTGTTTGCATGAATTTATGCATTCGACATGATTGGCTGACTGGATAATTGCGTTAATGAGCACAGTTCATAAATCGTCTCATATTCATTACATGATACAGTTTATTTTAAGCTTGGGGGTGGGAAGGATTCCTGTATTGCATTTTTTCTTTGATTGTTTTGGACTGTATCTATAGCAGTGTGCATCTAGGGTTAGATAAGGACAGGATGGTATTCAGTAAACAAAGCTACGATCAGATAAGTGCTGAACTTACATCAGATGATAACTGCGATGGCATTTTCTAGATTGTGCAATCAAATAACTGTGCTCATTGGTGACCTTAGTTAAGGTCAGATTTTGCTTTCGTTAACTTGATCACAGTGAAACTAGTCTGTTTGGTTGCACAATGCAGAAGAAAAGGTAAAAGCATGTTTATGAATCAGGTGATTATCTAGTAGTCACAGGTCTTGTGCATGCCTTCTTTTTCAAAGGATGTTAGGATCACATGACCAATCGTGAATCCAGTATATAACATTTCTGTTCCACGTACATGTATACTGCTTGTTACGGTTAAACACAACTTTATTGCATACTAGGTTATAGTAAATGTCACATGCATACATTCAGACAGTAACTGATGTCAATGTAGGTTTCAGTTGCTAACAACATTGACTAGGAAAACTCTATAAGGCGATAACATTTTAAACTATGACTGATAACATTTGCTATTCTTAAAGAAAGACATTCTAAAGCCCTTTAGCTAAATTTAGGACAATCTAAAATGTTTTCATGTGATAGCATCTCCTCGTGCCATCTCAGGTGCAGAGCGGAAAGTTTAGCCAGGCTGCAACAGGTAGAGCTGCATTCTGTATATTGTTCAGAATGAACGCTGTGCTACTAACTAAATATTTGTGCGTGTCTGTGTGTGTACATGTCAGTTGCCACACTTAGTAGTAATTACGGACACCTAGTAATTATGGATTACTCTTGAATTCTAATCCTTAAAGTATTGTGTATATATAAAACGAAGTAATGGATCAGAGAAAACTTGTTTAAAACGATGATTTAAAGGTGTGAGCTAATTGCTTCAGAGTGGTTATTCTTTAAAGTAAGATATACATATAGATTATGTATACATAGCCTGAAGATTCTACGTGACTTAAGAATTATTAGTATAATGACAGTGCAGATGTTTTTGTGATTTAGTTTGTCATCGGTAATCAACTTGTCTGATCTTTTGTGTTTTTGGCAAGTCACTCAGACCATTATTAAATATTTAGTATGATTTAGTTTCCTCAGTGAGCCCGCTGGTAACGCTCTGCCGTATCACAGGTTACAGACGTCTCATCTTTGGCGTCTTCTTGTTCTCCTCATGCTTCATGGGTTTCCTCTACAATATTGAGAGACCTGCAAATTTAGCCTTTCCAAATTCCTCATATTGTTTAATTATGTGTGTGCCCTAAGATGGATCGGCACCCTGTCCAGGGTGTACCCCTTCCATGTGCCCAGAGGCCCCCTGGGAATAGGCTTTGCGTGACCCTTTACAGGATAAGCGGTATAGAAAATGAGTGAGCCTCTTCCTACTCATTAGGGACTTAAGAAACCTTCATGCATTCTTTGAAAAAAAAAAAAAAACGTATAGATGCAGTTTTTCTCTCATGTTGTCAAATGACATTTTCTCTGCCAAAAGAGACTCCAAGTCAAACACTCCTTCACAACACCGCATTATACTCGTCTGATGTCTTACTTTTGTTAGTACAGCGATACAAATTAGAACTTTACCTCACCTTAGCCATCCCTATTGTCCCTGCTGCTTACGCTCTCTACAAATAAGTTCTAAACGTGGATTTCCAAAAATGTCTTTTATTCCATTCTCATTCTTTCATGCCCTGAAAAGGTGTTCGCATAGAAAGTCAATCGGATTGCACCTCCAGGTTCTGAAGCTTGAGGGCAGAAACATGCACAAAAGATACCAAGAGACCAAAACTAAAAAATCTAAACAATGCAGCTTAACCACCCCCCGTTCAAGACCTTGTGATATCCCTGGACAACAATCAGATCACTCCTTCAGCAACTGCCCGCAGTCTTGGGGTAACTCTGGACAATCAACTGCCATTTTCCCTGCAAGTTGCTAACCTTCGATCTTGTCAATTTCTTCTTTACAACATCAGAAGATTTCTCTCATTTCTTTCTTCACAGCCTACTCAGGTGCTTGTTCCGTCTCTTGTCATTTTAAGACAGGACTACTGCAACTTGCTACTGGCAGGTCTGCCTCTGTCCACCATTCGTCCTCTGCAGCTTATCCAGAATGCTCACCCACTTCTCCGCTCCCTGCACTGCCTTCCTGTAGCTGCCCGCATCAAGTTTAAAATCCTGATGCTTGCCTGCAAAGCTAAAAACGGCCCGGCACCCAGTTACTTCTCTGGTCTAATCACCGCACCACGTTCCCTCTGATCCTCAAGCACTGCTCAACTAGTTGAGATCAAAGAAGATGTGCATCAAGTTAGTGACCTAGTAACTTAATGTAAGGATCTGTCCAATGACGGAAACTTAAGCACTTTTGTAAGTCGCTCTGGATAAGAGCGTCTGCCAAATGCCTAAATGTCAACGTAGACCAAGACAGGTTTCAAATAACTTGATTGTGTCTGATTGTGTTCAGAAAGTCCACACCAAAATGGGATCTTCACTAATGCTGAATGCACAGTCCATGATTTTATCCGTGATTTGCCAGCCTCTAACCAATTTTCTGTGCGCCTCCCGTGGCGATAGATCATGTTTTTCAGACTGCAAGTGCTAGTGATGAGCAGCAGCCAATAAGTTTCATCTCCTTTCACACGCAGCAGAACCCTGAACCCAGACCATCATTCATTTGTTTGCTTTTGAGATCAACATGTCAATGAAATGTTATGTTCGAATGGCTGTAAAACTTGCAACCTAAACACATACATGACATGACTCATGGTGACACTCGTTCCTCTACAAATCTCGATATTTTTTCCGAGAACCGCCAAAGGTTTTGACAAAGTCACACGACAGGCAACTTTTGTGTATTCTTATGAGAAAGATTGACTTGCGGATAAGCCTTGGATCTCCAGCTGAAAGGCAATGTAGTGCATGAGCTGGGTCTGCCGTCACTCATGTAGCGCACACACCCATACGTTAACCAAACACTAGATTGCGAGTGTCACTGCGTGTCATCAGTACAGTCGTTCTGAGAATGGGAAGGTCATGTTGTCGTTAAAGGTCATTTGGAGCTCGAGAGAGTTGTGTGACCAGCATGAGATGAGAAAGTAAAACTCTAATTTGCTTGTTTGTGTACATGTTGCCTCGATACCGCCCTAATAAGGCGATAAGAATGATTATGCTATTATAGTGGTATCTGTCGCAGCCAACAGTATTCAAGTCCATTATATCCTGCCAAGTTTAAGCGGTTGCGTGAACATGCCAGGATTTGTTGAAATGTGTGTTTAAAAAAAATTTTCTTAAAAAAAAATGCACTGCCTGCGCGATTAACTAACAAGCTACGGTATTTGCATATAACCTGTATAGTTACTCTCAGTAACTCGGTCAAACCACTTCCTCATAGTTGTTTTTGAAGTCCTCAGTTGTGTCTTCGATGCAAATTTGGCTTCCACATACCAAGTGCGTGAGCCGCTGCGTTTGTCTTTGTTATGCCGTTTGCGCCTAAGCGTTCCCAGGCACCACTCTGGAAGAGATGTCTGGGCGTGTACTGTAGTAAGGGAAAGAAAACATAAATGACACCTTCAAAGAAGTGTAAACTGATCTCCCTGTGCATGCATGTGTGTGTGTGTGTCTGTGTGTGTGTTTGTGTGTGTGTGTGTATTATTGTCATAAATAACACCAATTTGAAATGCGCATTTTTGTGTTTGCACAAGGTTCAGGCAGCTGCAGCTCAGTTCGGACAGCCGTGCCTCAGAGCTGCAGAACCAGATGAAGCTGAAGGCTTTCGAAGCCGAACGCACTCAGATGGTGCAGGAGGAAACGGCCGGGAACCTCGGCCTGTGCCAGATAGAGTGCGAGAAACAGCAGAGGAAATTAGAGGCAGGTGTCCTTTCATCACCTTACCCTGCCTTACCATCAGATCTCTGTTTTGTCTATTCTTTTCTTTCTCAACTTTAAATAAAAAAAGTGTTTTGTCTGTTTTTTTTGTTTGTTTTTTTAAGACTTGTACAATGCAAGCCGAGACAAAAAAAAACAAAACTCATCCTTATTGTGCAATAGAGTATAGAGCGAATAAAACCTCCGACCCTCCATCACCTAATTATAAGAGCTTAAATGCTAATGCTGCTTTTGACTCACGTCAGAACTTGAAATTACATCATTTTTGACCTTTCGAACTACAAAGCAATGAGTGAAAAAAAAAGACATGGATGATGCCGTGTTTGTCTTTTGTTAGCAGCAATGCCATTGATCTCCTCAGACATTGCTCTGTAGAATCAGCCAGTTGTGCTAAAACAAGTGCAAGTATATTTTAAGGTAAGAGATCCTGTGCATCTCATGTTGAATTCCTGTACAAAGATTCTCAGTCATCTGGAAGTTGAGTCATGTCAATTGAACTTCTTTCAGATTCCTGTATGAAAGGCTGAGGCAATCTAGTTCCTGAGTAAGAATTCTGACTAGATCCCAGTCAGAGATTATAAATTATGGTGGCATAATCTTTAATCGATTGAAGCATAAAAAGCTAAAAAAGTTTAAATCACAGAAGAACCACCTCAATCACCGTCTTTCTCACTCAGGTTTTAACCAAAGAGTTCTACACACTACAGTCATCATCGGAGAAACGCATCACAGAGCTGCAATCCCAGAATGCCGAGCTGCAGGTGAGACTGGAGACCTACGAGAAGCTGGAGAAGGAGCTGGACGACATCACCATGCAGGCGGCAGAAAGTGAGACAACTTTACCAACTGGTCCGGGATCAGATATCAGATTTCTGTCCTTTAGGTTTAAAAGAAGCATCTTTTACAATAAATGTAGTTTTGAGGCCTTAACTTCTATCCTCTCTACTCTGAGAGAGAGAGAGAGAGAGAGAGAGAGATATGCAGCAGCGCTTTATTTCTATGATCTATCCAGCTCTCACATCTCTTCATCTTAAACAGATCAGCATCCGGAGCCCTTATGCCTTAACCCCGTCATCTCATCGATCGCTAATTTAACAGGTTTTCGGGGTGTTTTCCTTTAAGCACGATGTACACACTTTGTCTGAGAACAGTGTCTGAGAAAGCCCCAAGCTTTCAGTGTTTTCAGAACGGTAGAAAGTTCTTAGCTGTCTATTAAATGTGGAAGTGGGCGATTAAACAGCTTGGCTTTTGCTTTTGGCGCGGGGAAAAAAAATAGACTGTTTTTATTCTTGCACGTACGAGTAAAAATCATTGCTGGCGTCGCTTTAGAGGAAGTTTCTACAAATTCACATTGTATATAGGGAAGCGTTTATGATTTATTCGGAAAGCAAATAACGAGAGTCGAAGCAGAAAACATGTATGAGTCATTTCAGACCTGTTCCGCGTACGATTTAAATCTGAATGGCCAGCCTAATTTAACGATGTCGTTAGCAGTTACAGGTTAGTCTGTGCTCCGATCTCTCTGATTAGAAAGAGAGAAGAGATGAAAACCTACTCGGTAAAACTTTGTTAATATGTTGTTGTATTTTAATGTCCAAGTAACAAGGATGAATACAATAATATACAGTGTAACGTGTAATATATGTACAGTTCATCTAAATAAATTAGAATAACATGTAAAAAAATTTGGGTCTTCAGGTCCGGATTAATTACATGTAATGTACTTACTCATTGTCTATACCGCTTTATCCTGTATTCAGGTTCGCGGGGGGCCGGGAGCCTATCCCAGGAGGCTTAGGGCACGAGGCGTGGTATACCCTGGACAGGGTGCCAATCGATCACAGTGACACACAATCACTCACACACTCATTTACACACTATGGGCAATTTGAGAACACCAATTAGCATAATCTGCATGTCTTTGGACTAAGGGAGGAAACCGGAGTACTCGGAGGAAACCCACTCAGCACGAGGAGAACATGCAAACTCCATGCACACAGAGACGGGAATCTAGCCTGGCCGGGAATCGAACCCGGACCCTGGAGGTGCAAGGCGACAGTGAAATATTTTAACTCTTTTTCCTGTTAATTTCGCTGATTATGGGTTATAGCTCATGGGGAAAAAAACATTAAAATATTTCCAGAGATCAGTAATAACAATAATAGTAATAATAATAATAATAATTAAAGATTTACTATACAGAAATTCTGAAAAATTATGTTCATATATGCACTCAATACTTGGTCAGGCCTCCTTCATCACAGATTCCTGCATGAATGCGCCATGGCATGGAGGCAGTCAGCCCTGTGGCACTGCTGAGGCATTACTGAATACCAGGTTGCTTAGATAGCAGCCTTCAGCTCACCTGTATTCCTGGGCTGGGTGTTTCTCATGTTCCTCTTGGTAATAGCCTGTAGATTCTGTATGTGCTTGAGGCCGGCCAATTACACAGCACTATCGATGCTGTCAAAGATTTGGACTGAAAATATTTTTAACATTAGGCACCACGATGGCGTAGTGGTTGGCAAGGTGACCTCGCACTTCCAGGGTTGAGGGTCTGATTGCCGCCTCAGGACTGTGGGTGTGGAGTTTGCATGTTTTCCTCGTGCTGAGTGGGTTTCCACTAGATGCTCTGGTTTCCTCCCACAGTCCAAAGACATGCAGATTATGCTAATTGTTGTTCCTAAATATTTTTTATTTTTATTCATTTTCAAATATTGTTCTTTGATCAAACAGATTCCTTTCTAAATGTAAGACTTGTACAGTTAAAGATGTTATTTTTCAGATTTTTCAAGAGTTCATTGCAGAAAATTCAAGAGTTCATCAACTGCCCCTAGACGTCCCCTAGAGTTTGAAGTAAACAGGATTTCAGTTTTTTTCCGAGCCCGGAGCAACAATCGATTTGCAACGGAGCAGTAGTTTTTATTGCTTTTGGTAAACGACACAAGACGTAGATAGATATTATGTAGAGGAAAAAGGAAAAGAGGTTTTTTTTTTTTTTACTCTTGTTATTTCTGCACGAGTTTTACAACATAACAAACGAATTCACATCATTTTTCTTTCTGCGCCGTTTGTTTCAGAGTTCATGAAATCACTCTGGCTCTGCTTTGTTTTGAGAACTTCTGTACATTCTAAGCAGGAGAGATAATAGTTCACGAGCGTAGTTAGCCTCTCCCCTTCTGCTCCTGACGGTGTGTGGTCTGAGAGACATCCAAACACGTTACCGCGCACGTGGTGCATTTTTTCCGTATTTTATAGTGGAAAATGAGGACGAAGCCGAGAGGGTGTTGTTTTCATACGGCTACGGAGCGAACGTCCCGACCACGGCCAAGAGGAGGCTGAAGCAGAGGTGAGACAGGGAGGAGGTCACGTGTCTTGACCAAGATTTAGGCTACTGTTGTTAAAGGTGAGTGATGCTTAAAGAAGTTATTCTGTATGTGTGTGTTGTAGTGTTCATCTGGCAAGAAGGGTTCTTCAGTTAGAGAAACAAAATACTTTGCTAAGGAGAGACCTGGAGCGAAGCACCACCCACGCGGGGCAGATCTCAGAAGAGGTATCATGCTGTCAAACACTCACACTCTTGGTTCATCCATCACAGTACGGAGATTAATGCCAGAATAATCACCATCCCAATATAAACACTTATTATTATTATTAGGGCCAAAGCACTATAGGGTGCGCAGATCCTCTTGTTTCTCTAAGGATTACTTTTTTTTTTTCCACTCAAAAACTCATGACAGTTGGCAGCCAGGTTGGAATCTGCTGCCATTAGGATGCCTGAGAGTCGCGTGGCCCGGGGCCCCCAGAGGCCCCTACACGAGATTTTGCTGGATAGCCCATACACTCTTTTACGTATGCACACAAAACTCTGTCCACATTTAGAGCTCATTAAGCTGAACAACTTTCGCACTGCATGTCCTGGGCTCAACTCAACAGGAGGCCGGTTATTTTGGGTCGTTCGCAAAAACACACCCGATGGATTTTGATATACTCCTCCTAGGGAATTTATACGATCGTCACCAAACCGGGCCGATGTGATCTAAAGACATTGAGGACACAATATTGCGGAGGGATTTTTGACATCTCAAACGGGTCAGCTGTGATAATGTCTTAAACTTATATTGAAAAATGATTAATAACTTTCTGTGTGGCATTATATTCAGTGACATCACGTTCAGTGACATCATGTTCAGTGACATCACCTTGATGCGCATAGTGTGATGCTTTTCTTCCAGCATCTGCGGCCTATTGAACACATGTACACATCACAAATTTTAACACTCACACACACAAACACATCTCACACACACATGCATGCACACACACACAAACGCACTCATACATCACACACACATACATACACACACATTACAAATGTTAACACTCACACGCGCACACATATACACACCTCTCTCACGACACACACACACAAACACACTTATATCACACTGTTAACACTCTCACACTCACACAGACACACACCCCACGTATACACAAACACACTCATACTCATGTAAATCACACATCACAAATTTTAACACTCACATCTCTGTCTCACAGGCCCGCACACAGAAACACACACTAACGAGTCACATGTCTCACACACACAACACACAAACTCGCACACCACACACAAACACATTAACTCGTCACACACACAGACTGACACATCCACACGTCACACACACACAAACACCTCTCTCCCTCACTCTCACACACATTAACCCTCACACACACACACACACACCCCTAAACATCTAGAGCAGTCATACACACAGCAGTAGCGCAGTTCCGTTCAACTTTGTTTCTAAAGGTGTTTAGGATCAGACATCCTCACCAAGCAGCTTTAAAGAAAAAACGGATGTAGCTTTAGATCCTCAGTAAACAAGCCGTGACGATGGAAATCTCTTAAACCCCGAAACCAGTCTTTTTTTGATACCCGACGGTAAGATTATAAATGGCTACATAGTGTGGAAAAAGTTGGAGGGTAAAACTAACACTGAGACGTGAATGAGTGCAAGAGTGGTGTCATGATTACAGAAACCAACAGCGTTCAGTGTCATCGGATCTGCTGTTCGGATCATCAACGTGTTCCTGCTTTGACCGATTTCCTCGGCGACAGAGTCACATTTTTCAATGATGGAAAGACTAGTTGAGAAATGTATTTAATATTGAAGGTCTACCTTGTATACAATATCTAAAATGTTTGGCACCCCAGTAATGGAATGTCATGGGTGTTGTTTGTAAAAGAGAGCTCAGGCAGTTGAGTCTGTGATTCTGGGTCTCACTTCTGTTGGTTCCTTAAGCAAGAATCTTAATCCTACCTAACCACCCACCCCCCTTTAAAACCCATCTATTGCATGTAGTTCCAGTCCAGAATTGTATTCCAGTCCTCAATGGGGAAGGATTAGAACTAAAACGGGATCTAGTGCGAAACCAGTGCCAGATGTGTTGACTCAGATTTAAATGGACAAAGGCCAAGGAAACGGGCATGGTTGAAAAAATGTGCTCAAATCACTCGCAGTTCAGAGGAAAAAGCTTCCAGTCAGTTGTGTTCGATCATAAGTAACTCGCACACATAAATTTTATGTTGAAATAACTTGAATGTTGCAACTTTCTTAGTGTTAAATTAGAAACACCATAAAATCCATGCCAAAACTTTGCAAGAAGGAAAACATAAGGCTATCTGCCGTCTTCTACATGCACGCGCTAACGAATGCCTACGATTAGCTATCGTAGCTGCGATTGTCAATTGAAAAAAGAGTAGCACCATGACAGCACTATTTATTTATTTATTTATTTATTTATTTTTTATTATTATTATTATTTTATTCTTGACTTTTTATTCTTGCAATCTGTATAGTTTGTCAAAACTATTCTCAGTACTTTTAATTCCTATCCATCAGTGCCAAAAAAGACGAACATCCTGAACCAAACTCGATGAACTACAGTCAATGGGGAAAGCACAGCAAGGTTTTTTTGGCACCAAACTCATTAAAACCCAAGAGCTCAGGAAGTGTGTTTGTTCTAATGTCACATCCATCACTCCTGATATAACCCGAAGAGATGTTCATTCTTGCTTCTTTTCAGTCATTCACAAGTAGTGGGATCAGGTTTCTGATCTACACTGGTAAAGAATGTCCCGATATTTACACATCATCGTTTCCACTGACAGCCGGCGTTCTTATCATTCAACAAAAATGTAGTTTTGTTGAACATTTAAGGGCGAATTGCCAACCCTGAACACAGCCAGG
This sequence comes from Dinotopterus cunningtoni, assembly GCA_028565755.1. NCBI lineage: Eukaryota > Metazoa > Chordata > Actinopteri > Siluriformes > Clariidae > Dinotopterus > Dinotopterus cunningtoni. The sequence goes on along the minus strand of JAOTRS010000027.1, from coordinate 11,802,586 downwards.
ATTGCAGCCACTGGTCCAAGTTATTAGTATTTCTGAGTTTATCACATCACGGTCAGCAAATTTCTGAATGCACTTACAGTTTTTTTTGTTTTGTTTTGTTTTTTAAACTGGGTTCTCTTTCATTCTGCTGCTGTCCCACAGCACACGGACAAAACCGCGCAAACATCTCCACTTGCTAAATCCATGCAGAAACTCCCCAGAGTTGAGAGTTTAGAGGCTCTTGAAACTTGGGAATGAGTCACAGATGTTGCAGCAGGTTTCCAGCGATCTTTGTGCATTTTTTTCCTGCTTGTTGAGTAATTCCCTCAATCAGACTAGTACATAAACATTTTGATTTCAGATCAAGTTGCCTAGTACGGTGTCATCTTCTCAATAAAATATGATTCATGTGTTCATAAAGCAGCACCCGCTGTATCGTTCTCTTTTACTTTCGCATTATTATACTTGCCCAAGTAGAAAAAGCCTCGGGATACTTCATAGGAAAATGATCTTGGAGTGAAGCACAAAGACAAAACCGGCCTACACAAGACAAAAAAAAAATAAAATCTTGCTAGCTAACGCTACGTACTTATCGGCCTGCTGTGTACACGAGCGCACCAGTGCTGCAGGGGGTGCTGTTCAGATTTTTACAACCGTTAGAGCCGTAGAAGAAGAGGGAAATGCATATTTTGTTTAAAAAATAGATGACATACAGGTGGCGAATTAGATCATTCATTACCTCAAAGTTTGCGGTGATGAGTTTAACGTGATTAAAAATTTTTTTTTTTTTTTTTGTGCGAATCGCAAATAAACTCGCTAAGACGCCCGTTTTATATTTTATTATGTAATAACCATTCCGAAGGCTTGATCACGAAGTGTGCTTAGCAACAATGTTTCCTCAGCTACATGATCGAGCAAAGCCTTCACAGCTTGACATTTTGCTCCAGAATGACATCATGTTTGTGAAAGCCAGATGTTATCTGCAGGAAGTCATAATAAGTCCTTAGTATTTCCTTTTTTTTTAAGAAATTGAGAAATCTGTTTTACAGGTTAAATCAATGATTTTTTAAAAATATATATATAAAATTAAGCTAAATTAAATTAAACTAATTTAGTATATAAAATTAAATACCTTAAAGCTTTAAAAATAAAAATTCTGCTTGTTTTTTTTTTTTTTGCTGTACTTTAAACGCACAATGCCGATCATTCTTTTCCCTAACTTGTTTAACTGTTTGTCATTTTCTGCTACCTACTTGTCTCATTTTCCTCACCTCCTTTCTCCTTGGTCTCATATCCTCCATCGCCCTTACCTCCCTCATGTCCATCCTGCTTGCTTTCTTTCTTTCTTTCTTTCTTTCTTTCATCCATTTTTTGCTATTTGTTCCTTACACTTAAATGTATTACAGACAGACAGACTTTATTGATCCTGAAGGAAATTTCACATGACACACTGTGAAGCATAAACCACCATAAACTTAAAGATTTTTGCTTGAGATTAAAACATAACTCATGCTGAAAACAGTCACATGACACGGCGTTTTATTACAGCAGATCAGTATCAGGATGACATAAGAGTCTGTGGCGTACGAACGCAATAACCGACGGAGTCTTTTGGTGCTTCGAGCATTTCATTTGTTCCCATGAGCAGTAAAGAGACTCCATCGCTGATACTTGTTGAGGAATCCGAAGCGCTTTGATCCACTGTATCACTGGCAGTCGTTCTTCCTCGTGGCTTCATGCCCTGCCGAAGAGTCGCCCAGAGTCAAACTTGGACCAAGAACTGACACAAGTCCGTACTTGTTCCTTTCTGTCCTACAGCGTTGTGTGTGATAGAGTTCACAGTGTTCCCTGCATTAAAGGATCATTCCACAGACCTTGTTTTTCCTCCCAACTTCACTTTTAGATTTGTAGCCAGAACGTTTTGTCGTTTTCGGATCCCGGGACGTTCTCAAGACGATTGCGTGATTGTTCGTACACACACGAGGATATTTAACGAATAGCTCGCAGGGACAGATAGCTAGTTATTTCTTTCAAGGCCGCCAGTGTACGTCTGATTATCGACACATATGTATTGGCGTGTTTAAAAAGAGAAAGACCTACATGCTCAAAATATTTCCCTATAGATCTGTTGCGTTCGCACTTCTCACACCTAATCACACCGTTGCTATTGTCATCTTTAATGTATCAGGAGCCCTTACTTGAAATGATCTCTGGGTGATTTCAAAGGGGACAGTTATCGAAAGCGATGAGAAGAAACGGATGCTGCGAGCCTCCTTTCTCGGCCGTCGTGCCTTTGGAGCGCTCAGTTCAGAGGCACCCGTACTTTGGGAATCTAATGTAATTTGTCTCATATTTCAGCTTATGTTCCTTGAGGCTCCTGTTCTGTTCTGATTAAATGTTTTGAGATAAGATTTGTGATAAGATAAATGGGATAAATGGGTTGATTTCGTGCCGCTTACAGAAAATCATCTTGCATGAAGTGCGTATTATTTTTTTAAGTACTTTTTTTTTTAACCATTAACTTTTTTTTTTTTTTTTTTTTTGAGAAACTCAGTAACCTGTCAAGTTCTCAATAGGTTTCTCTCTTAAGTTTTGGAGATGCTTTTTTGCCCACCTTGGTTGTAAAGAGTTATTATTGGAGTTATTGTAGCTTTTAGGTCATCTCAACAGGGTGTGGTCGAGTTTTGTTTTTTACACTATTCTGTGTAACCTCTGGAAACTGTTTATTTAAAAAAAAAAAAAAATCATTTTTTTTTCTTTTGATGTTTGAAGAACATTAAGTAAAACTCTTGACGTGTATCTGCATGCTTTAATGTCTCTTGGGTTCTTTCTTTCTTTCTTTCTTTCTTTCTTTCTTTTACTTTCTTTCAATCTCACCTTTAATCTAATATTCGTGTCTGTTTTCTGTTTCAGCTGCAGACAGCCAATCAGCTTCTCCAGCAGACTCAGCAGCCATACAGTTACCTCATCGAGACGGTTCAACAGCGGGACACGCAGATCCAGTCACTAAAAGAGCGCCTCTCTCAGACGGAACAGGAAGTGAGGTGCGCGTTTAGAGCGGTAGCCCGGATTCGAGTGGGTGACGCAGCATCCCCTCATTTGTTGTAGAAAGAACATCTAGCCTCAGAGCATGTGCAGATAGTGTCGCTTCAGACACTCAGACAGATAGTGCCGTTGCAGATACAGACACAGATAGTGTATAAAAATCCGGCTAAATATTAACAACAATAAGCCATTGCTGCAGGTGAGTAAATTTAACTCGTTTAAAGAGGTACGTTTTGTGATTATAAGTTATTGCGTATGTTTTCACTTTTTATGATACAGTGGGCCTCATGCAGCAACATCCTCTTTAAATTTCTTCTAAATTTTCTCTTAATTGTCTGTTGAGAAGACAAAAGAGGCCAACGTTCTTAACCATCCAAACACGCACTTACCCAGGTCAGCTGAATCGTGAATCCCACTTGATCGTGATCTTAATTGGGAGCTGCCTAGGATTTGCATGTAATTAGCTTAGGTACCACCTCCTAAACACCATATAAGGGCAGGGAAAAGGTAGTAATACAAAGAAGAAGAAGAACTACAGCAGTCAGTGTATTGATTAAGTTGATTCAATAATCAAGGTAAAAAATTTTTTAAAAAGTAAACGTGATCTTCTGGAGCATGTGCACTGGTGTTAGGGGTAAATCAAAAAGGCAGCAATGGCAAAAGATGTGTGATGCTTTGAACAGCCGAGGGACGAAAAAAAAAGAAGTGGTTCAATGGCACATTGAGTAATGGCATACCCCTTTTTTTATTTTTATTTTTTTAAATAGGAGTTGAACTGGAGTTCAATAGTGAGTTTCATAATGAGTACTCATGGCAATCTGAAACGGCTCGGCAGCCATTCATCAGTCTCATCAAGGATGTGTGATCTCTGTACGCCCATTCAAAAGCAAACAACAATCTGTAACAGCAATCTGTACACCCATTCGAAAGCAGAACGCACGCAAACATCCAAGGGTTTTTATAGTCTTAATTGGGATCAATTGACCATGAAGTAAATTATCGGATTCAATTCAGTTCAGTTTTATTTTCATAGGGCTTTTAACAGTGGTCATTGTCGCAAAGCAGCTTTACAGAATCAAAAGAAAATTAGGAAAATGGGTTTAAAATGTCCAAGGAAATATGCGTCAATCAAAATGATCAGACCGTTCCTGGTGAACAAGCCGAACCGACGATGGTGGCGAGGGACATAATCCCCGAGATGGCAATAGGAAAAACCTTGTGAGGAACCAGACTCATCTGGGTGATAACGGAAAGCGGGGATTGGTCTTCAGTCATACTGATTAGGAGGCTGGAAGTTCAGTATAGCAGGAGATAAAGTATATGTGGTGTACACTCAACTGGAAGTCAGTTCTTTTGGGTCGTTTGCAAAACGCACCCATTTGGATTTTAAGGTTCCTCCTCCAAGGGGATTTATACAATGGCCTGATGTTGAAAATTGTAGATTATAACATTATGTGCCATGATGATGCCTTAAACTTATGATGAAAAGTGGCTAATAACTTCCTGTAATGAAGCTGAAAACCACTCATAAGACTTTCTTTTAAGGGGAAAGAGCAAAAAATAACAATTTCGGTGGATCCCACAAATAAATTTGTGCAAACGTAAAAAAAATAAAAATAAAAGGAAATTTTTTTGTATATTACTTTGTGCATGAGGCAAGAAACGAGCAGAAAGTCACTCGTACAGGCTTACAAATATTCAAATTGCATGTATTTTAAATGATTAAAAGCATGATGCTTCTGCTTTGCATCCTTTTGAGATCTTATTGCATCAACAACATATCCAGAAAATCACAGATCATCAGATTTACAGTATTGTCATACTGTCACCCTAGGTTAAGGTCATGTCCTTACATGCAGGTGACTTCTTCACTGGAAAGGTATTCATAAGTGCTTCATGCTATTTACTTGGCTCTTCCACATGAGTGTTAAGTATTATGTTTGTGCCTCTAAGGAAAAAGATTTATACCTAGCCTGCCTGTCCTTCCAGGAAAGCAGTCAATTACTGTAAGATGTTTATTTGTATTTTTTTCTGGTAATCCTGGCTCTTCATGCCAACAAATAAGTCAAGGGGTGTTTCTTAGAAAGTTCTCACATTTTCCTGGTATACACATAAAACTCAACAGGACTTATTTGTGTTTCTCTTTTAATGTCGTGCTAGAGGATTAAAAAAAAAAAGTGTCCCACAGGGTTGTTTCTGGCTTGACAGAAAGCCATGTTTATCTCAACACAACCTTGTTGTTACCAACCTGAGACCAGTTTGTCCCTCCCCAAAAATCAAGAATTAAAAAAAAAACTAAACTAAAAAGCACTCACAGATGCGTCTGCCACACCCGAGGGGCCCGTACACTCTGAGAGGCGTGTCCGCTTGATGTTTTGACTAATGATTTAGTCTGAAAGAGAGTATTAGACAGGTCCTGCACACATTAGTGGTTGTTTAGCAAGAAAAACAAGAGAAATTAAACCAGGGGTAAAAATTATTATATAGTTATTATTTTTAATAACAACTTAGAATTACTAAATACTTGTGCTGAAACTGGGTAACTTTCTTGCACCAAACATGAACATGAAGGTGACTCAAGAAATGGTGCAGGATTAAAAATGTATCATAAAAAAAACTATATTTTTAGGCTAAATTGGCTTATAAATTGATATTTACTACCTACTTTAAACAGTGGTGCTGTAGATCACACACTTCCAAAAAGGTTAGTGAAGATCCCTATTGAAAACAACATTTATGTCTTAAGGACTGAGAATCCTGAATTAACCAAAGAACCTTTTAAGGAACCTTTTAGGAACCCTTGAGGAACGCATGTACATGACAAAATAAATAGCTGATTTTTTTTCAGGCTTTTGTGTGTGTATGTTGATAAATACTCATAACCCAGCCAGTTTATAATACAACTTATTTAAATTTAGTGAAAACCAAAAACTTCATAAAAGCCAAAAAGAGTTCAAAAAGACAACGATAAGGAGATTTTTCCAATAACGCAGCTCAGCCATTGCAGCTCAACTCCATCACAAGCAATACATTTGCACCATCGTTGAACCCAACTCTCGAATCCTCTTTGAAAATCCCCTTTGGCGCAGTTGTTGTCTCCCACTGCGTGGTTTGTCTTCAACACTGGTTTCCCCTTTTTTAAACATCTTCATGCATGTCAGTGGCGTCGTCTCAGTAAACATTCTGCAGTGCAGTTAAAGACAAACTGTGACAAAGGGGATTTTTCAAAGATGTTTCGAAAGCTGGGTTTGACGGTGTCACGAATGCTGCATCGCTCCTGATGGAGACCATGTTGCAAATAAATTAACTGGTTCATTTCCAGCTTTATGACTGAGGTCCTTTTGTCTCTAGTTTTTACTTAATTTAAATGATAAGCTTCTTTGTCTATCTGTTTGAGAAGCAGGTTAGGTGAGTTCCTGATTCATCCTTCTCCCTTTGCAGATGTGATGTGTCATGGAAAAAGGTTATGAAATCGATGTTAGGAATGCTTTACACCAGAAACACTCTACATTTCAGAATTAAAAAAAAAATAAAGCTTTGTTTAAATTGGAACCGGTTGTTTTATCTCTGTTAATGTATTTAGCTTTTTTTTCACCAGATGCTACAGTACAGTAGGCTTGTTAAGCCAGGTTCAGTTATCTTAGGGCTTATTCCAGGTATGTAAAGCAGCAGGGAGTTGACTGAAAATCTGTTTCAGAGTAAGCTTAATCATTGCTTAAAAGTACAAGTATCAGTTACTCAAGAGAAAAACACATTTGTAGAAAATGAGCATTTATTTTATTTTTGCACTTCCTGAAAATCACATTTAATTAATTTAAGTGAAGTCTTTATTTGTTATATACACATTACTGCGCAGTGAAATTCTTTCTTCACGTATCCCAGCATAGTTTGGATCATAGCGCGGGATCAGCCATGATACGGCGCCCCTGGAGCAGATAGGGTTAAGGGCCTTGCTCAAGGGGCCCAACAGTTGCAACCTGGTGGAGCTGGGACTCGAACCGCCAATCTGATCAGTAACCCAGTGCCCTAACCCTCTGAGCTGTATAAATATTTATATACACTTTTTATTTATTATTATTTTTTAATTATTAGCCTAGATGGGTGAGAAACTATATATGGTAACTTCACAGACCTTGATTTGCAACAAAAAATGGCATAAATGGATAATGTACACAAAAGTAAACAAAATTTTGAAGAGGGAAAAAACCTTAATTTTAAATTTCAACATATTTCAATGAGTGCCCTATGAAAGGGTTAATACTTCTGGTGTGCTGAAAGAGAGCATTGGACACGTCCTACACACCTGCACCTGTATGGGGCTGATTCCATTGGTGGTTATGCAGCAAAAAAACAAGAGAAATTAAAACCACAAATAAAAATGATTTTATAGTTATTTTTAATTTCTGTTACTACTACATACTAAAAAATACTGAATAGTGCTGAAACCGGGTAACGTTCTTGCACCAAACATGAAGGTAATGCAAGAAATGGTGCAGGATTAAAAATGCATCATAAAAAATTATAAAAAGATGGTAAAATAAAACAATATATAAATTTTTTCTTTCTTTTTTTATTTTCTTTTTTTTTTTTACATTTCCTGATTTTTAGGCTGAATTGGCTTATAAATCGATATTTCCTACATACTGTACACCCATTAAACACCAATTAATTTTTTTTTCCCTCCCACAGTGCACTGAAGAAAGAAAGGGCATCACTGCTGCAGGTGAAGAACAACATGGCTGCCGACCTGGAGCGGCTCCTGAGCCACAGAGAGGTAACGGCTGACTCGGCACATAGGAAAATGCGCCTAAGGGCTGGTTGCGTTGCGCCACCTGCGGAGGTGTCTGCGTGTAATCCGGTAACTCCGATCCGGGTCAAATTAAAGATCTGTTTAAGGTTCAGCTCGGGTGATGCTGGTCTCAGTGAATCTAGTAAAAAGAGAAAAGAAGCCTTGTGAAATTTTGCCACCAGGTGTGTGTGTTAGATATGGTGCATAAGTAGAACAAAAGACTTATGAAATGTTGCTATTGGAAGTGCCTGGAGTGTTTCGGTGGAACTTGCTGCCTGATCACTCACTTTTTACACAGTTGCCTCCGGGTGTTTTCTCTTTGTTGTGCAGACAACATGCAAAAACGCTAGTCACACGCTAGCGACTCCTGGCCCCTGCTCGAACAAGTCCCTCTCTTTCTCAACGTCACATCGGTGCTTAATTGCTCTGGTTAATGCATAGACAGCATTCTTCCCAGTGCCAGGTCTCGGTATGTCACCGAGCAGTTCATCCAACAGCACTTGTCTTTACAGGAATGTCTTAATGCTGCCATTATCTGCACGCAAATGACCGGAGAAGAATTCCCTTTATTTATTTCAATTTGTTTTGTGTGCAGATGGCAACTGGAAATTCCTGTCTCGCCGCTTAACTGGTTGTCATGAATTTTAATGCCGTGTGATCGCTCTGATTCGGATCTAATCGTCGCATGCGAATCCAGGACTCAAGCTGAGGCAGTAATACTACTAATAAAAACAATGTTAATTATAATGATAATTAAATGAAAAATACATTTAAAAGAATCCCGTCCTCGTTTTTTCATTCCTCGCCACTTGCACCGACTCCATGCCTAAGGAAGAAGCTCATAACACATTTGTGAAATTCGGAGCTATTTTCAACCAAACATTCCCCTCCCACCAGCGCGGCCGCCGCTGCTGGCGCAGCCTTTGCAGAGTGCACAACTTCCAGTGGCATGTTGGCATAAAGCACGCAGTCCTCGTGGACAGCTGCTCGCCCCGCACAGCACTATAACATGCCAGCGCATATGGTGGCTGAGTGATAAATAGAAATATTAAATGACCCCTGACATGCACACAACCAGGCACGTCTATATTCATCACCGAAGGGTGCTGGATGTTCCAGCGCGGATAAGCCCTGTAAAAAGCAGAAATCATCCACCACTGTGTACTACATCTTGTACTTTTTGTGTTTACTTTTTTTTTTTTAAACCGGTTTGTGTTTGCATTTTACGCAAGATCTCATCAATGTCACTTTTAATATACGTTTTAATATGTGATTTGTGAGTGAGTGAATATGATGGACATTTTGGCAACTTTAAAACAAAAACGGAGAGAGCGAGACTTGTTCCAGCTCTGATTTCCATGTGGTTTGGAAGCGTTACACTTGAAACGTGTCACAACATCGAGTCGATACTATTCTCAGGTGTCTTTTGATTGATGCAAGGACAGGACGTGACTGTGATAGGAAGAAGAACTAAGTGGAATATTTCTCAGCACAAGTCACAGAAAGCCTAAATGAAAGTGATTTACTTTCTGGATAGACCAAAAGTCTGTTAAAAGCATTTTAAGGTTAAGGTTTGTTAAAATGATAAATCCATAAATAAATAATAGTCAAATTTAAAATGTATAAAGTTTAGAATAAATACTTGGACTATAAAGATAATGCATTTATGATTATTAAACAGGATGTTAGACAGTTTGAAAACTGAATGCAAATTGTGTTTTTCTTTTTTGTTTTTTTTCTTGTTTTTTTTTGTTTTTTTGTGCCTAGATTAAATAAAAAAAATTCTACTTCAAAAAGCAGACATGCCGTAGTGGCCGAAAGTATTGAGACAAAAATGAAAATCAATATTTCGATGACGTTCTCAATTTTCATCTTCAGAAGAATTAAAATGACATTTTAAACCCTAATCTGAATGTATTTTTGTTTTTTTGTATTTCAGGTGATAAATTCTTTTCCGTCTTTTCCGGTCACTCCAGAAGGCGGTCGCTTTTGTTTTGAAACAACAGTTTGATGTCTATAAGCACGTCTCGGAGGATTTAGATGAATATTTGAGTTCCTGCCGCAGGATTAGCTTTCAGATACGTTACGACAACGACCGGTAGTAATAAAGTTCAAAGCAGGGAAGGTATGCGCGCTGTACACGTGATCGTCACACTAAGACTCGCCGTACATCGTAAAACACATACCCATCAATTATCCTGAGCGCATTGTGCATCACTTGCAGAAATCATATTCCGTCTAAGTAAGTTCCTGTGACGCTTCTTCAGTTGTAAGGATTTCAAATCTGAATCAAATCTACAATGCAGCAGTAGAGATGGCGAAGTGACAGCTACAATATAGACGTATAATTATCAGTTAACTACATACTTCTAAGGTACACACGTTCTAAAGGTTAATGCAGCATCATTGTCATTCTTTAAATCTTTCTAAACTGAAAGCAGAGATTAGTTCTGCTGCTCTTAGGATTTGACTGTCTTCTGATTGGCCGTGTCTTCCCCGTAGGAGCTCTCTGCCATGAAACAGGTGCTAGTCAGCATGCGCTCACGGTACAACCGAGAGCCAGAACCGGAGCTCAGCAGCGGTCCAGGAGCGCGACAGCGGCCCAGAGAACTCGGCAGGACAGCAGACGGCGATCAGAACCAGCTTCGACCCAAACCTACCGTGTTTGTGAGTACAGACGAGCTCTTTATAATTAACAAAACAAACAGTAATAAAGGCGTGAGCACAACATGGCTTTCTGACAAACTGTATGTCCTGGAGAAATGAATATCTCTAAATATACAATATACAGTCATGTCCAGTAGTTAGTACCCCCTCTTTTAATTCTAATTTAATTTTTAAAATAAAATCATCTGATTTTATGTGGCATTTCTCAGTATTAGAGAAATACAACATAGAATTTATTTTACCAAGCCATTATTTATTTAAAAAAAAAAAAAAACTTAGTACCCTGATGGCTCAATAGCTTGTAGATCCGCCTGTAGCAGCAATAACATGATGTAATATTTTCCTTGTATGACTTTATCAGTCTCTCACATCATTGTGGAGGAATTCTTCTTTACATTGTTCACGTTGGTTCATTTGAGGTTTTTCACACTTACTTATGTAAACGTCAGCATTTCAATTAATTGACTTGAGGTCTAGACTTAGGCCTTTCCAAAACCTTCATTCTTTTTTTTTTAGCCATTCTGTTTTAGATGTACCGGTGTGCTTCGGACCATCGTCCTGTTGCATGACCCAATTTTTGTCCAAACTTTAGCTGTTGAACAGATGCTTCTGGTATACAGAGCTGTTCATGGTCGACTCAACTAGCGACTGTGGCTGCAAAACAAGCCCGAATCATCATTCACAGTGGGTATGAAGTGTTCGGGCATTAAGGGCCAAACAACTCCATTTTCGTCTCATTTGTCCATAGGACATCGTTCAGGAAGACTTCTGGTTTGTTCAGATCCTCAGTGGCGCATCCAAGGCCTTCCCCTCCGAACAAACCGTACTTGTTCAGTCTTCTTCTAATTTTACTTTAACATTTAACATGCTCTGTGAGGCCTGTAGGGTCTGAGATGTACCTCTTGATGCACACCGTTGGGGTGAATGTGCACTCCTGGGAGAAACTGTCTTGAATGGTTTCCACTTGTGAATAAGCGTTCTCACTGTAAAGCTGGAGAAATAGTTTGGAAATCGTTTAATAAACCTTTCCAGAGTGATGTACACCTGAATGACTTGGAAACTGTAAAACCTCTACATTTATAGAGGTCTGCGCAGCTGGTGATAATTAATAAGTCAAGGGCTGATGATTAGCATCACCCGGCCACAGCGTATCCTCCTCTTAAATCCTGTGGAAGCGGTAAGAGGGTACTTAGTATTGCCTCCATGTTTTTTTGTTTTGTTTTTTTTTTGCTTCATTTTTGTTAAATAAATAATTGCATAGAGAAAACAGTATTTTCTGAAGTTATATTTGCCTAATACTGAAATCTGCTACAATTAAATTATTATTATTATTACTATTATTATTTTTATATCATCAATACTTGGGGCTTGAAAGGCCTGATCATGTAAATATTCTAAACGATGTGAAGTCTGTAAAGGAGCACCTCCAATACAAAGCTTATATTGAATCTGGCCAATAATTTGTGGTGAAGTTACACACTTTACATTAAAAAGTATGTAGTCCTTGTAAACCCTATGGACCTTCTAGTAAACCCTGAAACGCACCTGAGGTTGTTTGCTTATGGCAAGCCGGCGTTTCGTATCTTGTATGAAACCTCAATGCATAGCAAAGATCAAAGGAAAAGCCCAGAATAGCTTGTTTTCTGTCTTTTTACAGACCAATAAAGACGTTCCTGAGTGGCACAGAAAGTTCAAGGCAAAGTCCAAGTGACCTGCGGAGACTTGTTTTACCAGAGAAACGCAACGTACAGGTTTTATTTATGGATGCAGGAAGTCACTTTGTGTATAGTGTGTTTTGTACGATAAAAACTGCTTTTTAAATTAAAAAGAATACTTTTTCTCCTTACAGTTGTGGAATTGGGTTCTTTGTCATGTTTGTACTACAAAGGTGTGCGTGCGTGTGTGTACGTGTGTCATCATGTGTCACCATTCCGTTTGAATTTGGCTAAGGTAGGAAATATGTTGAACGTTCAGAGGAGCTCTTTTGTCTATCGAGGTTCATTGTAATAGGAGTCTCCAGCCTCTTCTTTTTTATTCTGGAAGGCACTACGCACAGTAATGTTTATAAATAGCCAGAGCTTCACATACCGTAAGACTCGTCCGTCTCATCTTTTCTTGGTCAATAGTAGCAGTAGGAAGAGGAATTTAACATCTTTGAGGGAGAAAAATACATGTATCCTTAATCCCATATTTTTTTTTATTTGTCCATGTGAGTTTAAAATGTATATTATACTCGATTTAAAAAAAATAATCTTTTTCCAACATTGCAAAGATGCATTTATATTTTTCAGACTTTTTGTTTCTACGTATTAAATTTTCAATAAAAAAAATAAATCTGTTGCTCAATATCTTATT
>JAOTRS010000027.1:11741887-11758092 GCA_028565755.1 Dinotopterus cunningtoni | reverse complement strand
CACAGATGTTATTTTTGGTCACTTACAGTATTCTTCTAAAGACTTTGGATGCAATGCATGATTAAAAAAAAAATAATTTTATTAAATCTTAAATCTTAAAATGTCTATATTTAATATTTGATGCTACAAAAAAAACAGGCTTAAAGGAGGTCTATATTAGTATTTTATTTTATATTTTACAAAATTACGACACCAGGGAGTTATTTAAGCTGTACTATAAGACCTTTTAAGGTTTTCTTCACATGATTGTCATTTACTAACCATCCAAATGTCAGTCTAATCAAAACTAAACAAATGCTAAGTACACAAGCAACCTAACTCATCCCGTGATCATAAGGAACATGTCCTCTTATTAAACAGTCATATTCAACAGTTTAGCACATAATTTGCTATGTTTCAGTCTTCGATATTTTCTGGAGGAAACTGGCTCCAGCGGACTGTTATGTCTCGCCACACTAATGATCAACAACATGCTTTCATAGTTTCTCCACTAACTGGGCAGAAGAAGTAAAACTCCTCCAAATTATTCTGCAACTTTTAAATAAAAAGGAAGGACATTGTATTATTAGGCAGCCCTTGTTTTCTTGTGTAATGAGCACTCTACATGGCACAATTACAACATATTCTTTTGTATAATGAAAAATTTGATGATTAAAAACTGCTTTCATGATGGCGCTTGTTACAGAGATTAGCCGTCTGCACCCTATAAGCTACAGCTAATTATTTTTAGAGATGTCTTGGTGACTTTGTAATTCTTGGTGTCGAGAGTCAGCCTAGGATTTTAATAAGCAGGCTTATAAATGTCGTTTACATGGGAATCGAATGATATACCACTAGGTCATGGTTCTTTACACCTTTTTTTTTTTTTATTTTATTTTTTTACAAAATGCAATTTATGGTAAAATGAACAACCGTGTTTATTTTGAGTTAAAAATATTACATTTCTGAAGTCTTAATTCATATAAAAAAGAATAACATCGGGCTAAATACATAACCCTGAGGTACACCAATCAAACGTTTTCCCTTATTCACAAACAAAGTGGCCAAAGACTATTAAATAGCTTTAAACCTTTAAACATGCCTTTTAAAGCATGTACATTAAAATATCAAAGGGAATAATCTAAATAAATGCCGGGTTTTTGCTACTCAATTCTGGCAAAAATATTGAATTTAATTTTGTAAAGGAATAAAGAATGTACTGTAATTGAAAAAGAGTATATTGTACATTTTATTACAATTATAAATGTTACTTATTTTAATTGAAAATTAAAATATAAATGAAAATAAGGAACAAAGAAGCTGAAAAGCAAGTAAGAAATAAAATTTAACGCATTAAAGTATTGAATTATTGTCATCATCGTCTATACTGCTTTATCCTGAATACAGGGTTGAATGGAGATTTTGGGCAGGATGCGGGTTACACCCTGGATGGGTTGCCAATCCATCGCAGGGTACACACATACACACGCTCACATACTCATTCACACACTTTGGACAATTTGGGAACACCAGTTAGCTTAATCTGTTTGTCTTTGGACTGTGGGAGGAAACCGGAGGAAACCCAACAAGCACGGGGAGAACATGCAAACTGCATGCACACAGAGACGGGAATCAAACCTGGCCGGGAATCGAACCTGGCCGGGAATCGAACCTGGACCGGGAATCGAACCTGGACCTAATTGTTTAGTTAAAATTATGAGAAAATATTTTTAAATAATTGTTTAAATCAATATACCTAGGAAATATCTTAAAATAACAAGTTATGTTGCAATAATTAATTTAAGTCAATACAGTAATAGTATGCCTTTAAACAATATATTACATCGAGCTTGAAATAAAAAGTTATTATTCAAAATAATGAAATATCTTGAAATATTGAGTTATTTAATGAGAATATTGCAATTAATGTAAAAAAATAATAATAATTGTAAATAATGAAAAAAGTTTGAAAACACAACTAAGTTTACAAAAAAAGAAGGGTAAAAAGGAACAAAACAAAACCATGATATTTCTTACAACCTGGCTAAAATCAGCCCTGGAGCTACTGACTATTTCTCTGCATTTTCTGCAAATCTGCACCAAACTCCACTTGTCCCTGAGTAAATCAAGCGAGTCGGGCTTTAGGGCGCGTCCTAAAAATAACGTCTAGGATAAAGGATAAGGATAGGAACGAAGAAACTGTGATACGACCGTCTCTGTTCTCTCTCTCTCTCTCTCTCTCTCTCCATTACTGAAACCCTGCTGTCTGCTTTCCCTCGACCTCAGCACACATCAAAGATCTGAAGCAGTTATTGGGTTTTAAAAGCACTGCATCTGGGCTGTCTGTGGTACGCTATGCGGTCGTTTAAAAGGAAAAACAGTCGCTTGTGGTTCGCGCGAGACGAAGGGCCGCATTAGTTCTGCTGTCAGTCGCTGGCGAAGCTGTAAAGCATCCTGCTGAAAGAACCACACAAAATGGAAGGTGACCCACTTTTATTGCTGTCAGGTAGAAGAGAGAAAAACCCAGAAGACAGCCAGAGAGAAAAGACTTCAAACGAGAACAATGGGTGCTCATATATCAGAGCTAATGCTATAAAAGTGGGTGATGGTGAAGGATCGATTGGCGGACTGGATGTACAGGAGATATGCCTTAATTTAGCCCTTTTTATGTGTAATATGTAATATTTATGGAGGGTCAATATAAGCCTGTTCTTTATTTCTTTATATTTTGCTTCCAAATAGTCAGACTTTCTTCTATTTTAATGTAGTCTTGAGCAATAGTTCTCCAGACTTCCTGAATAACTTTTTTGTCTCTTATTTTTAAGTCCAGTCACTGAACCTGAGCAGTTTCAGAAGAATGATTTAAGCCACTCAGTGAACTATGAATTTGAAAAACTTCTCTGTACTGTATGTAAAAAACTTTTAACAGATTAGGAACAGATGAAAGGGGAAATTAGGTTGCTGCTGAGGTTGGTACACAGCAAATTTTAACATTGTGTTTTTTGTCACTTTGCAGCCTGTTACAGTAAAAACTTTGTTTCCAATACTTTAATTATATCTACTTCATTTAATTACATTCAATATGAAAAAAATGAGGAGTAATGGCCATGGTGGAGCAGGAACATTGTCAGGGTTGTAACATTTAATTTGTTCTTGAAACTGCATGGAAAAAATGATTTTTTGATGTTGGGGTAGTAATTAAGGTGACAAGGCTTGTTTTAAGTGTGGTAGGTGCCACCACATGTGGACAGAAATATTTGGCCAAATCTGCAATGACATTGTATCCAAACACATAAACTTCAATATCGAGTCGGCCCCTCTTTTGCAGCTCCAACAGCTTCCACTCGTCTTGAAAGGCTGTATACAAGATTTTGGAGTGTTTCTGTGGGAATTTGTACCCATTCATTCTCATTTATGAGGTCAGGCACTGATGTTGCACGAAAAAGGCCTGTCTCGGAATCATCCCAAATGTGCTTAAAGGGGTTGAGGTCAGGGCTCTGTGTGGGCTGGGCAAGTTCTTCCACACCAAACTCATCAAACCATGTCTTTATAGTCCTTGCTTTGTTCACTGGGGCACAGTCAAGTGTACAGAATAAAAAAGAGCCTTCCACAAACTGTTGTCACAAAGTTGGAAGCATAGCATTTTTCAAGATGTCTTGGTACAATATCCTGAAGCATTAAGATTGTCCTTCACAAACCCCTGTGTTTTTTACCTGAGTGAAACAGTGGTAAAGTGCTTGCCCTATCATCCGGAGATCTCAAGTTTGAATCCCGGGTGATGCTATAGCTGCCCGCAGCTGGGGGCCTGGAGAGAGCAGATTGGCCAAGCTCTCTCAGGGGAAGGGATGGGAGGCCCTTCCATTAATCATGGCTCTATGGCTAATCACAAGCATCTGTGAGCTCACACAAGTGGTGGAAGCAGATAGCGCTGTCCTCCCAGAGTGTTACACCACTACCAATGTTGCGTGAGCGCATCACGAGGATTAGAGGAAACACGTGGTAGTCTTTATCCCTCCCTGACTGGTAGTAGTAGCCTCAATGTGAGAGTGCCCTATAAAAATCCACCAAAATAATAATAATAAAAAAAAAACATTTGCCCTTCGCTGGCACTAAGAGGCCAGACTGAAACATCTGAATTCAATAATTAACAGGTTTGCCCAAATATATTTGTCCATATAGTGTATCAACAAGCAGTAAAAGACTCTGCATACAGATCAGGAAGTTTACACAATCCCTAACAGCAATTCTTTACTTGTTTTCTTGCACTTCCCTAAAAAAAAAGCAGCATTTGTAAAAATGTATCTCCACTCTCCATCTGTAGGCCAGCAAGACATTTCTAATGGCCATAAAAAAAGAAAGAAGTCTTTTTATTTCCCTTCCTTATCAGCAGGTTGCTAGTATTTCATGTTGCCGTGTTTCAGGCTTCAGGTTGTGCCTGTTCCTCAGCCAGTGTCACTAACTAGACGACCTTGAGGCAACAATGCCCTGACAGCAGAACTGTAGCCTGAAGCCTGAATGATTCCTTCTGAGAAGGAGGAGGAGGAAGAGAGACAGAGAGAGATATGGAGGGAGCGATCGTGGGGGTTCAACATTGGGGCGAGTGAAGACTCTGATCCTCACAGTGTTTCCAGGGGGATCAGCGATATTGTCTTAAACAGATAACACTGCTAGTGTGTTGTAGGAGCAGCTCCTGACCTGAGCTCAAGCAGAGACAGGGTTTATCTGAGAGTGAGATGGTGTGTGTGTGTGTGTGAGAGAGAGGGCAATCATGACAGCATAGTTAAAGACTAAACACAATTATTGTATGATGCATGGTCAACATTTTAATAAGATTTTATGAAATATTTATGAAAACTACAGCAGGAGGCAAAGCTTTTTTTTTTTTAAGCCCCAAAGTTAGGGAATAGCCTTCCAATTAATGTTCAGTCTCAGTGTTGAAGTCTAGGCTAAAAACCTATTTATTTAGCCCAGCAGTTTATGAATATTTATGTATAAAATGGTAAATAGACCCATGTCATGCACATACAGTAGAATATTATAGTGAACTGGTATGTTTGGGGCAGCGTGGTGGTGTAGTGGTTAGCACTATCATCTTGCACCTTCAGGGTCCAGGTTCGATTCACGGCCAGGTTCAGTTCATTTCTCTGTGTGCATGGAGTTTGCATGCTCTCCAAATGCTTGGTGGGTTTTCTCCTGGTACTCTGGTTTCCTCCCACAGTCCAAACACATGTAGATTAGGCTAATTGGCATTCCCAAAATTGCTCGTAGTGTATGAGTGTGTGTATGTATGTGTGCCCTCTCCATGGTCTACTGTACCATGTCTCATGCCCTAAGTCTTCAGGACCCCGCGACCCTAAATACAGGATGAAGCGGTATAGACGATGAGTGAGTAAGTGAGTGGTATGTTTGGATGCTGTCTTCCTCACTCCCATTGATCACTCAGGTTTGTTGAAGGTGAAGTGACTGGTTGCTTTACATGCCAATCTCATGTTGGTGTTTCCTTCTGGCTCTCCCTTTTAGTTATCCTTTATAGTTAGTCCTGCCAGAATCATTGCTTGCACTCTGCATTAAATATACATTAACCCTATAGTCTTAAGTTTCACGT
Organism: Dinotopterus cunningtoni; assembly: GCA_028565755.1. Lineage (NCBI taxonomy): Eukaryota > Metazoa > Chordata > Actinopteri > Siluriformes > Clariidae > Dinotopterus > Dinotopterus cunningtoni. The sequence goes on along the minus strand of JAOTRS010000027.1, from coordinate 11,752,508 downwards.
TTTATTGTCATATGCACAGTAAAGAAACATGTTTCCCCCTGTACAATGAAATTCCCTCTAATGAATGCCGCTAAAAAAGTAAAAAATATGCATAAATATAGAATAAAATAAAATAAAATAAATATGGGTATACATTATAATGCTGTCACCATACCTAACTGGTATCCAAACCAAACCCCCAAACAAAGTGATCCAGACCTCCTCTGCCCTCTTGACCTGTCTGACTCGTCCTGGTGACCCGCATCTAGTTGGAGATCTCATGGCACGGAGGCCCCGTGTGGTCTGCTTGGGATGCGTTTGGTGACTAGGGACAGTTCCACTTGAGCATAAAGACAGGCTTGGCCTCGGTTGATGCTGACAGCTGTTCTCTGAGGACTTGTGACTGCAGTCGCTCAATAGTGCATGACTGGAATTTCCTACAGTCTACCTAAGCATCCAATAATGAACAGGACTCTATATTAACTTAAACACATCTCCTGTTATACTGAACTTCCAGCCTCCTAACACACAGTATGACTGTAGATCAATCCCTGGTATCCATTATCACCCAAATGAGGATGGGTTCCCTGATAAATCTGGTTCCCCTCACGGTTTCTACCTATTGCAATCTCAGAGTGATTTTCTTAGCCACCATCTCTCTAGGCTTGCTCATCAAAGACAATCTGATCATTATGATTTATACAGATTTCCTCACACTTTTCAAACTCTTTTTAATTTTTAAAACATTAAAATGAACCAGTGACCAAACAAACTTACTTTCATATAATAGTTATTTTTGCACTATTGGAAATTTTTATTAATGAAATACAGACTTTTGGAAATATTTATTTATAGCTACATTAAAAACCACAACACATATTTTAAAGCTTAATTTCTAACACTGCAGAGATCTTCCATTAATTTACAGTAGATTAGATGAAATTCAGAAAATGATAATGCACTTTAATCCATTTACATGGAGCATACAGTAGCCTTGCGAATGAGCTGTTACCATAGAAACCATGACGTACTATATGAACAATAAACAGTGTCTCGTTTAACTTTATATTTTGTAGAATGTGATATTGAAACTGTGTACTCAGTAAAAAGGAGCAACAACACACACACGTACCAGGGTGTTCAAGTCAACCCAGGACTTGTAATGAAATTTCTTGGCACAAAAATTACTGACGAATTTAAGCACAGTATGGTGATGAGACACTTAGCTGCAGTAAAACATCTGAATCGTGCAAACGTTTTAAAGAAAGACATATGTGAATGACGATCCTGGTCGAGGAGGCTCAGAGCACATTGCAGTTGTTCCTGTGAACATTCAATGAGTGGAACGCCTGATCCTTGAAAATCGATGGATAACTTGTTGCCAAGTTGCAGAAAAGACGCATCTGTCTATGTGAACTGTACACACAATCATTCAGTAATACCACTCGCGCATTACAGGAACTCGGCTGGGAGTTATTGGCACATCCCCCCTTATAGTCGTGACCTCGCTCCAAGCCATACGCATGTTAAAGGAGTTCCTGGGAGGCCAGCGTTTCAGAAGGTGAATCAGACAGGCACTCAGATCATGGCTCCGGCAAACTGCAAAAACTTTCTACCTTGATGGTGTCCAAGCACTAGTGAAACACTGGGATAAGTGCATTAGTGTAGCAGAGGATTATTTAGAGAAATAAAGGGAGTTTTTACTGCTTCAGGTCACGTAAGTGTGTTATGTTATTCCGCACAATCAAAAGTCCCTGTTTGACTTGAACGCCATTCATATATTCAATTTGTTTGACCTCACGAATTTAAATCCATGTAATCTATCTATATGTGCACTGTACATGTTGTGTTCTTACACAGAAATTGAATGTCACTTTTATTATGAACCCAGGTGTACGATTTCCTTTATATGTGCGCATACGCACTCATACTGTACACAGTCATGTTAGAGGCTGTATTATCTCCCATTTTCCTCTCTCCAACACTGCATAAATAATCCTGATGACCTTCCTCCAGAACGCTCTAATTTATACTCCAGCTCTCCATCACAGCTCCGTCCGAGGCCCGAGCTAATCCACAATCTGGCGTTATCACTTCTGTTCCTGCTAGCTGATGCTCATTCAGCTCTCAGATGCCCACACTGTGAGCTGAGATATTTTTACATGAGCAGTGAAACATGTGGGATGGAGGACAACACAGAGACATGGCCTTGAGGACAAAACTACAGATTTTCAACACTGGGTGCAGGGAGAAGGTAGAAAAAAAAGTACAGTATTTCAGGGCGATTTTAATAATTCATAGTCATTTCTTTACCTGATATTAACTCGTCTGGAAAATGGAATTGCACAACTATTTAATTTTTTCTGCTTCTTTTTGTTCTGTGGAAACTAATCATCAGGAACTCTGACTCATTCCGAACCCTGTTTTTAACCTAGGAATATATCCGGACAATGTTTAAGCAGGTTCTCAGTTAACAATGCACCAAGAGTTCTCTCTCAGTTTGACAGCCTGAGTTTCAGAGCAGTGAAAATACCTGAGTCGTGGTGACAGTGCAGACACGTCCTCCAGGAGACACAGTTTCCATGGCACAGAGAGAGAGAGAGAGAGAGAGAGAGAGAGACAGACAGAGAGACGAGAAGGACGAGTTCTCTGGAGGAGATGTTCTCCAGGAATGAGTGCATTGTCTAGCATTCTCTATCACGAAGAAAGAAAAAGATATTATTATACAGTAGCTTTTTATTTCTTATGATAATAATAATAATAATAATTTCTTAGGCTTCATTAGGGACAGTTATCTTTAAAAACCTTTTATGCTCCTGCAGGATTAAGACCTGAAAATGAAAATGAAAAAAAAAAGTAATTAATATTAAAGGTAACGATGCACTAATTTAACGATGAGAATCAGATTAGTTTTCTTTCACAGATCCTTTGTACTGCTTTGCTGTAAATGCCCATCTAATAAAGCAAGAGTTGACAATTATCTCCATCCATCCAGGAACCTCTGTAGTCCAACTAGGGACCATAGAGGCCCATTGTATTTATTCCCATTTTACAACATTCACACACTACAGTACGGCCAATTTGGGAATGACAATAAACCTAATCTGCATGTCTTTGGACTCTAGGAGGAAACCGCAGTACCCTGAGGAAACCCACCAATCATGGGGAGGACATGCCAACTTCATGCACACAAATGGGACCCGGACCCTTGAGGTATAAGGCGATAGTGCTAACCACACAGCTCGAAAATATAAAATGTATAATTTTTTTAAAAGTAGTGTGATGTTCATTAACAAATGAAAACTTTTTTTTTTTTTTTTTTTTTTTTAGAAAATTGCTGTGATAAGAGAAACCTACTTCAGGCTGTATTGTCACAGATTAAGAAAATCATCCTCAACTGGTAATATGTTACTGTATGTTCCTATGTCACTTATTAATTTTCTATATCAGCATCTTGTTTTATTTCTTTTTATATCATTATAGTTATAAATAGTTCTGGACCCCAATACTGGATACATTCTTTTCAGGAAATTTTGTATGCGCAAAAAAAAAAAAAAAAAAAAAACCCTTAAGGAAGTTTAGTGCATTGTTTTCATTCCTTTCCTGTGAAAGGACAAAGCTGATCACAGGACAGGACAGTACAGAATGATGAATAATCCTGACCAGAAGCTAAACCCTGGCAAATTGATTTCACAAGAGCTAATTTTGTAATTCCAGATCTGAGGCATTTTACACTACTCTTATTCTTGTTTTCCATACTCCAGGCAAGCCCACTCGACTTTATTCAGGTGTGTCAGCGAGAGAGACACATGGTCCCGTGTTAGAGTACTAGAAGGCATTGCATCATGATGCAAACCAGACGTTTTACAAGCAGGGACCTCGGCGTAGCGTTCTCGAGGAGAACCGCCAAATCATCACTCCTTTTTTTAAACTTACCTGACACACTGATGCTATCTCTGGCTGACTTATTGTGTGACGGAGGTCAACACTTACCTGTAGGTAAAAGCACTTAGCAGGTACAGCTCAGAGGTCAACTTCTGTCATGTTTTTCAAAGCTGGCCTTTGTAAGAATTGACAGTGATTGTCTAGCTATGAAAGAACTGTAACACACTTCATCCAGGCTTTACAGTGTGTTCTCCGGTCTACAAACCCTGTGGGTGTTCTTTCTGTCATGGACACAGAAAGGCTTTGATGCAACAACACATGACACAATGTATGACATAATGAAAACTTCAAACACATTCTTAGGGCCTCTATAGTCTTGCAAACAAAAGCCGTCTCGAAACGTTTATTGTCAATTTTCCTGTCTCTCTCTCCCTCTCTCTCTCTCTCTCTCTCTGAGTCTGTCTCTCTCTCTCTCTCTATATATATATATATATATATATTTACACACAGTATATAGCTTCATGTCTGTTCTTGCAGCAATGCAACAAATTGTTGTCTCACTAGAAATCACACACCACTGCACTTGTTCAATGTAGCCTTTCATCCACTGTGTGTAATAGTCCACTAGATCATGACTAGCTCTACATACACTTCAGCTTACTCCTGTGCATACAGCAGGGGGCCTCGTCACAGGCAGCGAATAAAAAAACAGACCAATAATAATAATAATAATAATGTTATTTATACAATTATAACATTATGTTATTATAATAATAATAATAATAATATTATAATAATACATCTGAGATACAACGTGCCTAAACATGACCTCATGAATCATCACTTAAACTCCCAGCGTATTCTTTGGTTAATCACCTTCATGCAGTAATTATGAATTTTTCCGTAACACTGCGACTAACAAAAGAGGTGTTAAAAAAAGAGTGTGGGAAATGTCCAGCCGAACATTAACAAGCGCTACGTGGCTTTACAAAGCTGAGAAGGAGTTATTGACCTATGTTTTGTGTAGTAGGAAAAAACAAAAAAAAAAAGCAACACCATATGAAAACTAGGTTTTTTTTGCATTTAACTTTTTTGTCAAACTCACTGTAAACCCTAATGCTCAAAGTAATTAAACATATTGAGTACTATTAACTGAAATAATTACAATTAGTTCAAAGTAATAGACCTTGATGAGTATTTAGAACTTTTTGCTATTTATGAGTTTGTAGAAATGACACTTTTCAAGTTAGCTGAACAAATTTGATATTTTACGTATCTGTAAGTACTTAAGTAAAAGTAACTGTCACCTTAAAGTTCCACCAATTTAAAATCTTTCAGACTAACGATTTTGTGATTTTGATTTGGTGGCTCAGTGGTAGGTGTTTCGTCTGCCTTGCGAAAGACCCAGGTTCGATCTCCAACAACTGGATGAAGTGCCTGTCCCAAGCCCAGATTAAATGGGAGGGTTGTGTCAGGAAGGGCATCTGGCGTAAAACCTGTGCCAAGCTTGTGTGCGGACCAGATTGTCTGCTGTAGCGACCCATTGCCAGGAGCAGCCAAAAGACCAACAACAACTTATTTGATTTGCAACAACTAAAAAAAAAAAAAGATAACTGCTATTAAATAGTATGAGTTGGGCAAGTAAAGATCGATTAATATGAATGAGTATAACAAACTCAAAAACTCATAGTATCTGATCAAATTTTTTGAGTTTTGCCAACTTATTCGGGTTTACAGTGTAGCAGGCCAGTCAGCTAGTCAGTTAAGTAGCTACCTAGCTTTTGTAGCTAACAAAAACAAACTGTCTGCCTACAAATCCTGAAAGTTGTTAAAGTTTATAAATCTGTAGATGAAAATATATATGTTAGGCTCCTAAACCAATTTAATTTACTATCCAATCTAATATTTTGTTATATCAATGTGTACAAGGGGCGGCAAGTGGTTAGCACTGTCACCTAGCACCTCCAGGGTCTGAGTTTGATTTCCGGGCAGATACTCGCCTTTAAGTGGATGGAGTTTGCATGTTCTCCCAGTACTTGATGGGTTTCCTCCAGGTACTCCAGTTTCCTTTCACGGTCCAAAAACATTCAGGTTAAGCTAGTTGGCATTCCCAAATTGCCTGTAGTGTATAAATGAGTGTGTGAGTATGTGTGTGTGCCCTGAAATGGATTGGTACCCCATCCAGGGAGTACCCCGCCTTGTACCCTAAGTCTCCTGGGATAGGTTCCATGCCCCCATGACCCTAAATACAGGATAAAGTGATATTGACAATGAGTGAGTGAGTGTTTAGAAGGATTTATCATCTTTATTTTATTTTTAAGGAGAAACAGAGGCTTTGTGGTTAGCACTGTTACCTTGCACTTTCAGGGTCAGGGTTCGACTCCCACCTCGGGGTCTGTGTGCATGGAGTTTGCATGTTCTTCCCAGTGCTTGGTGGGTTTCCTCCAGTGCTTGGTGCTTGGTGGGTTTCCTCCGGGTTCTCCGGTTTTCTCCTCCAAAAACATGCAGAATAGGATAGTTCGTGTTCCCAAATTGCCAGTAGTGTGTGAATGAGTGTGTGAGTGTTGACCAGAGGTTGTAAAATTAGGAATAAATACAATGGTCGCCATTGGCCTCATAGGACGACAGAGGTTCCTGGATGAATCGATTTATTTATTTATATTCATTATTGTTACTGTTATAATCCTTTTTTTTTGGTCAAAATACCCAGGTGGCGTACACAGGTATAGCTACCCCAATAAATCATTACCCATCTAATCTTCTTCTCATCAGCTGAATTCCTCCCCTTCTTCTTTTGTTTGGGGGCGGATTTTGTAAATTTTGTGCCTAATTGCTACAGGCGTTTCTCATACAGTATCATGTTCGAACTAAATTCTGTGTCTGGAGGAGGCAGATTATCAGAAATCTAATAAGAAAGGATGGACACCTAGATCAGATTCCGTGAAGTGCCCCTAAACAGTACTCGAGAGCTGGAGTGTAATTGTTTGTTATTGTAATTAATTAATGGTGGAGACTTTGTGGAGTCTGTTGGGAGTGTGAGGCGGGTGATCAGGGCTGGCTTGTCTCCCAAAGTCCTCAGGCTTAACCTGAGTCTTAACCTGAGAGACGCCAGAGACAGGTTTGCGTGCATACCTGTGTTGCGCTTACATTTCATTTAAAATGTAAAAGTAAAATTGTCTGTGTATATTGTAAATATTATTTATCTAGAAGCAAGGCTGAATCGTTTACTTCTTGAAACACAAATGTACTCATAGGAGAATATGAAACTTTCTCCTGACTACATTGTCTATATATATTTTTGTGCGATTCTCATATAAGGACCATTATGTATAACTCTTATACCAAACTTCTTTCTGGTTAAAGACATTGGTTAAGTTCCTAGTTATCAGGGGCGATAAAGAGAAACAGTGAGGACAAGATGCAATGTACACAACAGTAGTGTCTGGGATGTCAGGAGGTTAAATAATGATTACTTATGATGATTGTTGATGTTGTTGAGGTGGGTGTTGTTGGTGGTGATACTCTCTATCTATCTAATTCAGTTTTTTTTTCTTATTAGAAAACAAACTTTCTGTTTATCACCTCACAGCCAGCAGGGGGCTTCATCATCATCATTATCATCATCATCATCATCATCATAATGCTTTATCCTGTATACTGGGTCACGGGGGCCTGGAGCCTATCCCAGGAGACTTAGGGCACAACTCCATGCACACAGACCTGAGGTGGATTTCAAACCTGGACCCTGGAGGTGCAAGGTGACAGTGCTAACCACTAAGCCACCTGGGCTTCATCATAAGTAGGCCAATAAAAATAAATATGGTATATTAAAAAAAACTAAAATATAAAGAATAAATAAGTAATATAATAAATACATGACAAATTACTAATTACACAGTAAAACTAATTTACTAAAACACACTAATTACACTGTGTTGTTTTTTTATGCTTTACATTATATATTTGTGTCAAAAGTATATAAGACTCACTTTGTCTGACTTACGGATGAATCCGACTTACAAACGTGCTCCCTAACCGGAATTCGTTCGTAAATCGGGGACTTTCTGTATAGAGAAACCGGAAAGCCCTCCATCCATGAAATCTCTGACTATTACAAAGTTCTGACACTGTTAAAGAGACATATTCTTAAAGAAAACCCCAACAAACTAACAAATGTGCATGCTTTAACCTGTTTAATAGGAGTGTCTAAATACTGTTAGCCAATTAACCAACTTCAGCAAGAATCTGAATCTGAAGAATCTTCCAAAGATCTTGTTTTGTGAACGCTAGCTTTTGAGCCGAAACCAGCTGGTTTGGCCGAACGATCCTTCCAGCGACCTTCCAGCACTGTGCTTGATAAGTAGCTTCTCGTTCCTTAGTCAATCTTTCCAAGGAGATTTACACGTCTATGAGAAAATAAAAAGTAAGTGCATAGGAGGACAATAACGTCCATATGGCGCCAATTAAAACACCAGCACCTCTTTTTCTTGCGGTACTTCTCTCTTTATCTCCCGTTCTCTCACACTCTTTCTCTTTCACATCTTGTCAACAGGCTGTTTTTCCTTGGAGCGCTGCACAGCCCAGGGGTTGTGTTATGACAGAGATTCTTTTGTTTGGATTATGAGACAGCGGCGAGAGGAACAACAGTCCACTGCGCTGTTTTCATTGACAGTGGAACAATATTTTCATAAGGTGTTTCTCATCTCCTTCCGCTGGCCGATCAGAGAGGGACGACTGATTGAGACATGCAGGATCCATTTGCAACCCACACAAACACTTCCTCGCCCTCCGCTTCTTGCACTGTTCTTCATAAAGCACTTGGAGTGTGCGGTTTGCTCAGAAGAGCATTAGCTAATGCATCTGGTAATTAGCTATAATAAGCAACGGCCAAAGTTAGCATTAAACGGCACAATCAGGATTACGTTTGCATCGGCTTTGTGACATATTCCCACAGATTCATGTTTCAGAGAGACAACATGTGGAAGCCAAAATAGTTGAGGTTTGAACGCTGCTGGCAAACCCAACACGCTTTTTGTATCGGCTTAAGCTCAGGGATTACCATGTAGCAATTATATCTTTTTATTTTCTATTTTAGAACTGCTTATGAATTTTTCAGTAGTGATAGCAAAACTAATTGTAGGAGTGACAAAGCGGGGAACGTAGGTACGGTTTAAATATAGCTTACTGTAGCTGCGTCTTTAACTGCTCTTTAACTGCTAACTGACACCTTTGGGCTTTTAATGAGATACTGGCAAAAGCCTGACCGTGGTGGAGTGTGTAGTGATGCCCAGCCTGAGCTCAGGTTTCTGTTTGTGTACGTTCAGGTTTTCTCTGGGTTCTCGGGTTTCCTCCCAGCTTCCAAAAACATGTCGGCAAACGAATACCCACCTTGCGCCTCGGGATTTCACTTGATACCATGCAACTGTGACTCATAGGGAAGTGATCTGATATTTGACGATACCTACAGTATAATCTCCTTTGACACATTATGATATTTGATTTGATTTTAATTTACTGTGTAGCTTCTGATCATCATGTGACCTACTTTGCTTAAACTCGGAGGTAGATTCTACTGTGATAATGATCTTACGAAACGGAATTACAGCTAAATCACCTTGCTAGACTTTTTAGCATTTTTTTTACATTACTGTGTAAAAGTACTCTGAGAGACAGGGTACCCTCTGGAAAGGCGGCCTTCTATCGCAGGGTGCACACACTCAGACTTATTGTGACTGCGAATTACTTTGCTTTGAATACGTTGTCATTTTTCAATAATAATCAACTTATAATTACTGCATTGATTATTTACAGTAATTGCCCCTTAAATTGATGCTTTGATTCAAATCTTATCGTTACACCCGTAATTAGCTTAGTTTTGTTCCTTTGGGTTTATTGTAATCATACAGCCAGTCCTGGTTGGCCGTGATACAAACATACACAAACACTTCACTAATTGCATTCAAAGGTCGGAAAAGGCCAAGAAAACATTAACATTCATGCATCTGGCATCTTGTCCGGCCACTTGCATGCTCTTCAAATTCAGGCCCTGACTCAGGTCAAAGGTCAGCCCTTTAGGCTGCTGTGCGTTTTCTATGAGAACTGATGAGAAATTCGTGAACGATTCATAAAGAGGCAAAGGCTCAAGGCTAGTGGTTTAATTCCGACCCAATAAAAGAGCTCTGCAATCCATATCTCAACATTTAAATGCTGGCCTCAAGGAGGCATGACAGGGAAGTAGTTGTGAAAAATATTGCTTAGGAAACTCTGCCACCTAGTGGAAAGATGGAACTACAAGCAGAGTCTGGTTTCATAATAGTGACAGATGATAAATGTTTTTCATACTAAACCCTGCCTAAAAGCAGCATGTGTGTGAGCAAGAATATTTCCTGTCCACCAAAAATAACTTGTCCTGTTTCTAAAATAGTGCCCTACTCCGTTCCCTATAAATGTCAGAGTGGACTATTGATATTCTCTACCATCTAGGGTACGCCATTCATGCACACACACGGGATAGTTTTCATAGCTACAAAATGGCAAAAATAGTGCAGCATGTACTCAATTCTTCTTCTTCTTCTTCTTCTTATTTTTATTATTATTTTTTTAATTATTATTATTATAATTATTTATTTTTGTTTTTGTTGCATTCTGAAATTAAAAGGATTAAATTGAATGAATGTAATATTTAATTTCATTAATAATAATGCCTAATTAAAAATATTTTGATAATAATAATTATAATAAGAATAATAATAATGCC
>JAOTRS010000027.1:11717466-11728130 GCA_028565755.1 Dinotopterus cunningtoni | reverse complement strand
ATTTTTAAAAAAAAAAAACCTTTTTACAAAACATAATTTCCACACATAATTTTTCATACAGTGCTAACACGTTTTGCTAATTTGCCTTAGTCTGAAGTTCCTCAGTTATGCTAAAAAGTGCATGTGGAGTTATTATTGTAATTAATTTTTTTGTTACTTAAAAAAAAAAAAAAAAACAGCACTGTTTTTTCCTACAGATGTGCCATATGAACTGATTACTCAGATCTGGATCAAAGTCAAAATCAACTGATCTTTTTTTATTTGTTTTAATCACAGTCTGGTGCAAATTATGCCGTTATATGGAAGCATGAAATGTATTTACGGTACAAGCAGAAAAGATGTCTTTACAGGAACGTTTTAGTGCGTGATCAGACTCTGGGATTTTCCTTTTAGGGCTTTCTAATAAATCTGTGTGACTCAGCTAATTAATGCTGAAGCTAAAGACTAGTGCTGTGAAAAGTACAGGATTTCCTGGTAAACACAGAAGTGTCTAAATCACATCCTGTATCACTGAAGCCGGATGTGTCTCTCTGTCTCTGCGGTTGTATAGTTATTTATGTATTTGTTATTATTATTGAACGATAGTTACAGTTACATTAGTCACAGCTAATGTCTCTAATGGTGCCTTATCATTCACCGTTGTTTCCATGGAGACATCTTTAGACACAGCAGAGAGCACAGACCCTCAAGAAAAAACTTTTTTTTTTAAACAGATGTAAGATTATCATGCTTGAAGTGCATATGAGGTGAATGTGTGTGTGTGTGTGTGTGTGAGTAGGTTTTGCAGGAGGTTGGTCTTAGGTAACCCCTCTGTCTGCTCTGTTTCAAAAGAACGATGATAAAATCAGAAAGGGAACGAGAAAATCCTCAACTGCCACTAAGCCTGATATAAACAGCACTCGTGCAGAAAAGCAGACAGACAGCTGTGAGAAATTTCTCAACATGTGTGTGTGTGTGTGTGTGTGTGTGTGTGTGTGCGTGTGCACGTGCACTTTTGTTGGTGTTTGTGTACTAAACAGCTACACATTATTCTCCTTACCTAAGGTCTTAATGCACATATAATACAAAAGGAAACACATACTGTAAATGATATAAATGTCAAAATAATATATTTAAAGGGATTTAAAGGCACAATCTATAATTTTTTTTTTTGTAAAATGTATTGCAAATCTTATTAACAATAAGGAAACGTAATTGTTCACTTCACCTTCCCCTCTACATGACTACTAAAAAAAAATATGCATATGCATAAAAAGATGCTAGCTAAGATAAAGGGGTGGAGCTATTTGTAAACCGTAGCCTAGCATAACAAAACCAACCAGATTAAAGACATAATGTATTAATACATAGCTGTATCACAGTTTTTTAAAGGAATATATGAAATTATACATGTAGGATTGCTGCAGACCTAGAAACATGTTTTATCTTTATAATCTGCACCTTTAAATAAAGCTGCTTTTTTTTTTTTTTTTTTTTTACTAAACAAAAGCTGTGAAACAGTACAGTCCTTAAAATCAAGTGGTGGCTGTTCAACACATTGTTGGGTTCTGGGTTGTGTCATTAGCACTGATGAGACTGCAGGACTCAGAGAGAATTCTGCAGTAGACAAAGAAAGTGAGACAGATAGAAAAAGGGGAAGTGTGTGTATGTGTGTGTGTGTGTGAAAGTGGGGAGGGTGAAACAGAACAAATGTCAAAGCCAGTGCCAGAGTTGGAAAGGTACAGATGTTGAGGAAGGGGAAGAGCTGAGAATCTGTAAACTATACAGAGAACCATCAGTTATTCTGCCATGTTTGTCTATTAAAAGCATACATTCTTACTCTCTCTGGCTCTCTCTCTCTCTGCTGAACTCTGTCTCACCTTTTCCATGTATCCTGCTTTCTTCCAGCATGGGTGCCATGAGACTACCGGGTCCCAGTGAACCAACCCTGGGGTAGACCAGCGGCACGGGCTGTACCACCACGGGGACTCTGTGAGGGTGCAGGTGGATGGGGCTAGGGCATGAAGGCAAGACCTGGGGCATGTGTAGGAACGGTTGCCCCCTGCGAGTGATAGATGGCGGAGATGTCACCCTTGATGGCGACATCTTTAATCGCGGCACTGGAGTTATGACGGATGAAGGTGAGCTTGAGGGCATTATCGATGATAATGATGATACTGATGATGATGAAGATGAAGGAGACTTGGTGGATGATACCGAAGGGGAGCGCGGTGAGAAACGCAACAATGACGAGGATGGCGATGATGATAAGGATGACGATGAAGATGACGGTGACGATGATGACGATGATGATGATGGTGAAGAGCGGGATCTGTTGGTGGAAAGGTCCACGGGCTCGGTCTGCATCTGGAACAGGTCTGATGGGAATCTTTTCTCAGGCGAATGAGTCCGGAACCTTCTTTCCATAACCAACATGCCCATGTCATGTGCGTAGCTACGGATCTCAGGAGACTGTGAAGGAAAGGAATAACAATAAGCAATTAAATACTGAGTTGAATTAATTTAAAGAAGCTGTTTGTCAGGTTTGGGGCCCTCTACTGTCTGGGAGGGTGATAAAAAAAAGCATCATGAATGACAAACTTGCCCATTCTCTCCCAATGACTCCACACTCTTTGTTAAAACTACATTCGCCTTTTGTGTTGCCTTATAAGAGAAAATGCAGAGCTAAGATGAGGGGGTAGGGTGACATATTGGAAAAAAAGAAGATGGAAATTAAGAAACTAGCCAGCTTTACTGCACGGCCAGTTTGCAAAAGATATTTTTCACAAGGTACGTTTTAAATGATTTTTACAAGTCTGGAAGCACTTTTCAACATTACAAACAAAATCTTCACTTTCCATATGGGCAGCAAACTTTACTTATTGTTAGAGTTCTCACACTAACATTATAGACAGTGTCAAACTAAATGTGCCCTAATTTTCCACTGTGTTTCCTGCGGTTGGCTGGCTTGGAGGTTTCTCAACTGAAATGAAACTTGTTTTGAAACTTCATCTCTCTCTCTCTCTCTCTCTCTCTCTCTCACAAGCTCTCTCACCCTCCTGTGCGGGTAACTCTCGTCTATTTTTCTCATCTTCATCGTTCCTCTTCTCCTCCTACACAGTCCGTTTCCAAACCCTTATTCGGAAGGGAAAACGAAGGAGGGGGTTCCTCCCGCTTATTACCGCTTATTTTCCAAACTGAAAAAGCTTCTGGACAGCATGGGGGGAGCAAAGTTTCCAAAAAAATAAATAAAAAAATGTTTTGGCACTTAGCCTAATCAAACAGCACACGCATGCTTCAACTGCTCCGCTATTTCGCACTTCAAATGCGGGACTTTGTAGCCCAAACATAAAAACCTCACGCAAACAACAGCAAATGCAATGGGACAAACAGACCGAGAGAGAGAGAGAGAGAGAGAGAGAAAGAGAGCGAGAGAGAGAAATATGGGGGAGTAGGATCGGTCTTTGCACACTGTCCTCACTTTGCAGTATGTTCTGTGGTCTACAAACAGCAACTGACAAAATATTCAAAGACTCTAATGCTAAGGTTAGATAAATAATAGTAATACTGTTGTGACAAGCTTAAGACGCTAATGAAAAAAATTGCATTTGAAAGGTTATCTTCTTTTAAAAGGCTAATTCTAATAATACAAATCAGTCTTAACATATAGATTGTTATTTAGATTGTTGTAAATATTTCTAACACAGGACCAAAATCACATACTATTTCTATTTATAACAAACTTTCACTTCCTCAGTACATGCACTTCCGAAGCTAAGAGAAAGTTGCCAGCTAATGCTAATGTGGAAGAAAATAGCTCAGGTCATTTGCCTGCAGTTAAAATATATTACTGAGAATAGTTAATATGTACTGACATTTAATTAATATTCTGATCAACAAAATCATGCCTGTTCTTGTAATATCCTTGTAATTAAAAAAAAAAAAAAAAAGATAAAAAAAAAAAAAGGTTACTGATATTGCAACTTGGGAGGAAAAATATTTTACTAGCAGTTAGTTAGCCCCCTAGCTTGAGATGTAGCTACAGGTAGGTTCAGTCAGTTAGTTAATGTAAACATTTGTAATGATGTTAGCATTTTATGTTCACAGGTTTGGCTTCTGTTAAATAAATAGCCATAAAAAATTGCTCTGATACTGAAATGCCATTTTAACAACTTTTTACCTTAGTAGTACTTAACTTAGCTAACTGGCTAGCTGTGTACGCAGTTAGCTGCTGTTTAATAACTTGCTAAGGAAAAACACAGCCTAGATGCTGAGAAAAAAACACAGCATACAGTAGATTTAGTTCGATATGGAAGTGTAACCATGACAAATGCAAGCTAGGTAATGGCTGTTAATTATCTGCCTACCAAAAGAGTTGGTTTGCTAGGGAAGCTAGCTAGCAAACATTTTTTAGTGTAATTTTATATTTTCACAGGTTTTTAACATCAAAATTTTTCAGTTATAGTTGTAGTTCAATTATTCCTTAAAAATTTCAGTAAAAACATTTTTTTTTAGCTAACCATCAATTAGAGCGATGATTAGTTTAAAATAAGTTTAATAGCTGTTTCGAAAAACTAACCTAATAAAATATTGCTTTTAACAGTATGGTGTAGTACTGTATCAGGTCTGGCTGCTTTTAAATAAGAAATCGTAAAAATACAGTAAATGTAGACTGTATTCTAGTTGACTAGCAGTTATGTTACCACTTGAATAAAGAGGTGACTAGCTAGATAATCAAAAAACAAATCATGCATGCTGTTTAACTGAGTAACAGAATTATGTTGGATGTGTTAATGTTATAATAAGCAGCATTTCATTAGACCGATTGCATGTTTATACTTCCTGGCATTTTTAATAAAATCGAAAATTAAGGGTCGTTTAAAACACTTTAATTGTTCAGAATTAACACTTAATGTCCATGAGTTCTTTCATTACTGACACTAGCTTAGTGGTAGCACTTCTAGCGATTTATTGGCTAAGTCATTATGACCCCTAATGCAAACCTGATATGATCATTTACTATTTTATTGCATAGTTAAAAGCAGACAAAAAAACACACACTAGATTTTCATCCAATGTTAAGTCTTAATTGTTATCTGGCTGACATTTACACAATGACGTCATGGTGTAACATTGTAGCGATGGTGAAACTCCTTACCCTCCGCTGCATCTGCACTGGTTCTGCTCTGACTCGCAGGACAGGCATCCCGTCCAGCATCAACATCCTGATCAGGACACACACACACACACAAGAGACATTATAAATTTTATTTATTTTGTTCGACGGAAGTAGATAAAATGTTTACTTGGAAATGAGAGCAAAATATTAGCCAAGCGCATAAAGAAAGCAAATAAAGAAAAAAGAATGAGTGGGTAAGAAAAAGATAAATTGAATAGAGAGAAAAAGATTAAGAAGAAGTGTTTAGTCTAACAGCATGTGACAAGCCAGACCCGGCAGGGCTGGTAAGGTGTAATGAACCGTTCAATTCATGTTACAGTATGAATCTTTTTGACAGTCATGCAGCTTATAAAATCAGTAGTACTTAAGTGAGATTTTTGGATATTTAGGCTCTTCACTTAACCCAAATGTACCTGTTGTATGTAAATACAACCTGTCTTGTATATTCTGTGTATCATTTTGATTTTGTCTATAGTAAATGGTCGTTAAGTTCAACTATATATCTCCATCACCTCCTAAATCAGAGGTTCTTCGTTTTCTTTTGCAGTCAGGAGAATTCCAGTGTTAATAAAATACCTCAGAGCCCCATATGATCGCAACATAATTTTCAAAAAAATGACCATAACTCATAAGCTTTTAAATATTAGGTACATTAGGCAATATTATATTAATTTATTGGTGCTATTAAAAGTTTTTATTCCTGAACATTTCACCCACAGATCCCAAACCAATTCTACTGCTCTAAAATGTGCAAGCAATTGCATTTGATTTTGCATCATTCTAGCAAATTATTCAATCAATTTAATAGCTATAATAACTAAAGAACAACTGTAACATAGTTGACCCTTTCTAAATAAAATTGCCACCACTGTTGAAATAGGAAAAAGGAAACCATCCGTTAAAGAGATCTGTATAGAAGCTCTCCTTTTTAAAATAATTGTGTATATTTATCGTTATTAAAGTTGATTAGACTTTAAATTGTGCAGAATAACAGAACACACTTATGAGAGTAAAAACACTTTTAATTTCTCTATATAATTCCCTGCTACACTAATGCACTTATCCCAGAGTTTCACTAGTGCTTCGACACCATCAAGGTAGAAAGATTTCTCAGTATACCAGAGCCATGATCAAACTGCCTGCTTCTATTCTGAAATGCTGGCCTCCCAGGAACTCCTTTAATGACCCAAAAATGTGGGAAAGGCTTGTAGTGAAGTCAGGACATGTGGCAGTAACTCCCAGCCGAGTTTTTGTAACATGCAAGTGGTGCTGGTGAATAATTATGTATACTGTTCTTAAAGACTAGATGCATCTCTTCTGCAAGTCATCCGTTGATTTTTAAAGGATTTTTAAAGGCGTTACACTTGCTGAACGAGCCAGGATTGCCCGATTGCACCAGTCAATGTTTTACTGTGGCTAACCGTACTATGCTTAAAGTTTTCTGTAAATGTCAAGCAGTCTTCATTTTCAAAAAATATCATCACAAGTCCTGATTTGACTTGGACAGCCCTTCATATCTATTTTAACATACACTCACTTTAAGTCACTTTAATAATACCACCTGAACACTTTTATTCATGCAATTCTCCAATTAGCCAATCACGTACAAGTTATAAAGCAGATAAAAACATACAGATCATGGACAAGAGCTTCAGGTTATGTTCACATTAAGCATTAGAATGAAGGTGTGATCTTGTGGTGTCTGTCTCGTGGTTGTTGGTTGTTGGCTACAGCCAGCTTGATTTGAGTATTTAGTGGTGACTGGACTTGCTTTAAGTTTCTGAAAAGTTTCTTGTTGCGGTTGTGAAAATATGGCAGAACTGTTATAGAAACTCATATGCACACTGGCCACACATGCCTCAGCAGTAAGGGGCCAGCAGGTCAGCCATGCTTTTACAGCTCAGCATATACAGTAGCACGGTGATAAATGGCTAGCTTACTTGCTTCCAATTCTCTCCCGTGCTCGCTGATTCAGGAGAGACCCAGGGCAGGAACATGCTGACTGGTTTGGCCTCTGATGACCTGGAGTTTGTTGTGTGTGTGTGTTGTGTGTGTGAGCTATGAACCAGAGAGGATGTCAAAGGAAATGGGTGGAGTTTGGATGGCTGCACAACAATTAGAATTCCTTGACCCAGTCTCCTGAAAGCAAGTGTGTGTATGTGTGTGTTTGGCTGTAATATCACCATAATCCTTTCTGATTTAATTACTGTAAAAGAATTCCACTTTAAGCAGTCCATTGTACACATCAGCGTCATGCCTTCCATGTTGCAGTAGATGACTGCGAAGGCCGTATGTTACACAGCTGTGCCTCTGTAACACCTCATACAACCTAGATGAAGCTTGAAGGCACCCTTGAGGATCAATAAATCCCCACTCTAAGGGGTTGTTGCCATGTCCAGGCTCTGAGAGGGTTCAGGAAGCGGGCTCTCTGCATTAGTCAGAGGATCAGCGTGTGGACGGTGACGTCGTTACGTTTATAAATGGATAACCAGGTTTGCATTAATGGGAAGCGATGGGATCAATGAAAGGCTGAGTTTGGGATCCGGATTGGAATCGAATCGCCTGTGTGGGAAGGAGAGATTTTGTTTGGCATGTGTTTTGATGAGGGAGAAGCTTTTGGTGAAAGAACAGCTGGCCAAGATCAACCTCGTTCAGAATGAGGCATGACATGTCACTGATGGAAGTCAAAGATGGACAAAATCCACTTCAGCCTCACTTGGGGTAGGATCAGGGGCTACTTGACAGAACCAGACAGATCTCGGATTTGGTTAAGAAATGCTTTTTACAAATTAGTGGCTTAAGAGTGTTGTCAGCTCTTGTGTCCTAGTTCAGCACTTGACTAGTTTAGAGCGAATTGTAGCAGTGAACAAACTAAGCGTTCTTATCACAAAGTCCATTTTTATTCCAGGAGTACGTCTTATCCTCAACAGGAATTTGCCAGCAGAGATTTAACTGTGCAAGTCATCCTTTGGCCCACTGCACATAGACAAAAAAGCAATGAGTCAATGTTTTTTTTTTTTTATACAGTATATATATATATATATATATATACATAGATGGTCAAAGGAGATGGTCAGTTTCTACAGAGTGCATGACCTCAGGCACGCCAGCACTACTTTCTTCTACCCTGTTGCTCTAACAATAACCAGTTTGAGTTTTGTGCCTTCTGGATAAACACCACCTACTCCACCCTTACTCGATAATCTCCCTTGTGGCCATGACAGAAAACAGTGTACATGGAAAATGTAATGGGTGTTTGATCTTGCCGCAGCAGACTGGAGCTTCTTTCAAACGGAGCTGTGAAACGAAAGTGCGAAAACGAGTGTGATTGGTCTGTCTGGGATCATCACATTTCGGCATCTTCTACGCTTTCATTTTTTTAATTGAGACTCTTGATGTCTTCTCTTGTTTTTGAGTTGCAGCAATTTCAGTAAAACGAACTGTTGTTTAACATCTATTAGCTCCAGCTCCAACAAGATCATCTCAGTTTTAATTTTTGTAGTACACCAAAAATTACTCACCAGAGAGTACCGAAGAGACTCAGCACATTGGCACAGAGACCAACAACTAGTGGTTTGGCGGCGTAATTGTTGACAAACACAACAGAGCACAAATATAAATGCTCACAACGTTGGCGTAGACTTGACGCAGAAACATAAATCTTATTTTATTTGAATGTTTTCTCAGTTCTATAACACCCGCCTCATTTTAGAAAGGGATGTTTTTTTACTGATTAGTTAAATTAGCTATGCTGGGAGCTGAGAAAACACTACAACGTGCAGGGCAGGTGGTCCTCCAAGACCAGAATTGAGCACCACTGCTTCTTTGTTTTGTCTCTCTGTGAGAATTCTTATTTAAGTCTCTATGCATAACTGTACATCTGACAGATGTTTTCCCTTTTCCAGATGTTTCCAAGGAACACTTGAAGAACGCACTAACACAGAGATGCCCTAAGAGAAAAAGATTTACCAAAGCAAAGAATTCCTTAACTCGCAAAACAAACCCTGATTAACTTTGATTTCTTTTAGGAATAGAAGACTGGATTGTCATAAAACATCTTCGGCACATGTCGTGGTCTGGACCGTTATAGTCGTAATCTAAGATCAAGGCCGTCCCAAACCTCCTAAGGATTTACCTCAGAGCCCGTACCCATCTGAAGTTGATGTCAGTGACAGATAACAGAGATGTCTCAGACTTCCCGGATTGGACCTGTGTTCGGGAACACGCAGACCTCTCCTGCTGGATTCTCCTGCTTTGCGTAATCAGACCTCGCCAAAAAAAACCCCAGAGTGACTTCAGACTTTCCATTTCAGCGGCGCTAGTTTTCCTTGGCGGACGACTCGAGTCGGATGGGGGCTGCTGCCGGGCAGAGCCAGGACACTGCTCAGCCTCACAGTATGTGTGTGTGTGTGTGTGTGTGTGTGCGTGTGTGTTAAGAAAGGTGCACTATTTCACTGTCTGTTTTCTACGAGAGACAATATGGCATGTCCAAGAAATAACTGGAGATGCTCTTGGACGCAACTGTCAGCAATAACAAACGAAAAGAACAAATCAAATGTTTTTTTTTTTTCCGAAAGTCATTGTGGTTTCAAGCACTCGCTAAATCCCGCCAAAAGATAGGGATATGATATTCCTTACATTTTAATACTCCAGTATTATCTGTGTATACTTGTCTATTAAACCGTTTAGAGGTTAAATATGAATAAAACTTCATAGATTCGCAAATCTTGTGGCTTTTAGAAGGATTAATAAAAACCATCTTATTCATTATGAATACAATAATAAACATAATCATATCCTGGAGCTTAGATAAAGATAGGTCTTCGTATCACAATATAAATAATTCCTACTTGCCTTACAGAGAAAGCACTGTCTAAATCGTCCCCACTTGTCGTCCAAGACACTACATAAATATTTGAGAGTATCTCCTGCAGATTTACTAAAGTTGCTCCTGAAATTAAGCTTCTGCACTTTCGATCTCTCTCTCTCTCTCTGTAAAAAGAAAGCTAGCCAAAACACACTCCCTTCTCACATCTGCTATTGATTTGGGGCATGGCCCAAACACCACGGATTCTATCTGTCTGTGTAGTCACACAGACACCCCACAACCAGGCTGAGAGCAGGTCGAGCTTCCCTTAGTCTCAAGGTATGCAGGAGGCTTTTATAGGATGTATGCTGTTTTTTAAGCATAGTACGACGGAACAGTAAGACTAATAAGATCTCTCTCTTTTTCACTGTAGATTCAACAAAGCTGACAGGATGTGGGCGGCACAGTGGTGTAATGGTTAGAACTGTCGCCTTGCACCTCCAGGGTCTGGGTTCGATTTTGCATGTTCTCCCCGTGCTTGGTGGGTTTCCTCCGTGTACACCGGTTTCCTCCCACAGTCCAAACGTATGCAGGTTAGGCTAATTGGCGTTCCCGAATTTCTCGTAGTGTGTGAATGAGAGTGTGAGTGTGTGTATGTGTGTGTGCCCTGCGATGGATTGGCACCCTGTCCAGGGTGTA
>JAOTRS010000027.1:11687985-11703043 GCA_028565755.1 Dinotopterus cunningtoni | reverse complement strand
ATTAAATATTTTGTTATAGACAATGTGTGTGTTAGAGAATAATCATTTGCCAAAATAAGTCTGAAAAAGGTGTTTTTTGTGTTTTGCTGTCAAATTGTTCCTATTTCAATTAAGGGCAGAATTAAAATATGTAAATTGAAAAAAAAAAACTAAAACAAAACAACAGTAAACAATGGATTATAATGATTTCATAACAATCTCATGAAATAAAATTGCATATAATTACAATCTAAATTATTAAGTAAAATAAAAATTATATTAATATGTAAAACTGCAAGAAGCCATAAACACATTAGCATTATTGCAGTTTTATGCATGGTGTACGTTTTGTAGTTTTGTGCATTTTTGTACACAAAAACATCAGAATACAGCAGTAAAATTTTTTATAGTAATAAACTGCAATATATTGGATACTGCAATACGGCAGCTTTTTATACAGTATATGATTGTTAGGTTGTCCGATTACTTTTGAGCCTATTAAAATGAAGTAAGGCTTCAGCAACCGTTAACACGATATTTACGTTAATTCTTCTCAAATTAAGACTGAAGG
Source organism: Dinotopterus cunningtoni (assembly GCA_028565755.1). Lineage (NCBI taxonomy): Eukaryota > Metazoa > Chordata > Actinopteri > Siluriformes > Clariidae > Dinotopterus > Dinotopterus cunningtoni. The sequence continues at coordinate 11,702,493 of JAOTRS010000027.1, read as the reverse complement.
TCTACACTTTAACCAGGTCATGATTGCTTTGTTTGAGATCCACTGTGGTGTTGCTGAGAGGCAAAACAGACAAAAAGCGTCTCTTTGTCCAAATACTTATAGTCCAAAGTGTGATTACTGTGTCACTGCTACAGTATACTCCAGGCTCTTTTTCAGCTTAATCTCTTGCTGTACATCAGTACTGTACTGTACTGTATGTGTGGTACATCAGGTTTCGTTGCTGCATCACACTTCACTGATCAATCCTGAGCTCAGCTTCCTGGCTGTGTGGAGTTTTGCATGTCCTCCTAAAGTCCATCTGGGGGGTTTCCTCTGGGATCTCTGATACTCTCCCAAAAAAAAAAAAAAAAACATTCCACTAAATTGTCCCTAGGTGTGACTGAGTGTGTGAATATGTGTGACCGGTGACCCATTTAGGGTGTATTCCACTTCGTATTCCTCATCCCTGTTCCATTGAGCTACGGTATGTCTGTCTGTCGACCGAGGAAACTTGGCTACAAAACTCAACGCAGACGTCATTAGTCATTTAGCTAATTAAGAAAAGAGGATCCTAAATAGTTTCTAAATGACTCTTGGTAACAATTGTTTATGATTAACAATATGCAAGAAATCAAGTTAAAAAAAAAAAAGTTAACAAAAAAACTGACCAACTCTGAATCATGCAGTTTTATGTGCTTGTCATCACATATTTTTTGAATTAGGTTATGCCAAATTCTAGGGCGGGTCTGGTTACAGGGAACGCTAATGGTATTTTGTTTGTGTGTGTGTGTGTGTGTGTGTGTGTGTGTGTGTGTGTGTGTGAGTTCAAGAGACCAGAATATGCCCTATGCTACACTAACACAGCTGGTTGCAACCCCTTCCACACCCCCTGCTGTTGTTCTCTGGTGCCAGGTTAGGACAAAGCAACAGTGTTCCACACACACACACACACACACACACACACACACACACACACACACACACACACACATACAACAGCTGGGTAGCTCCAGGTGAAACAGACCACCAGAATGTGGCCAGGGACATCACACACACACACCAACACACACACTAACACACACTGCCTGAGGTCCTTGCTGGGGCAATTACATACTGTATGCAGCACTTCAAGTGGCCTACAACTGAAGTAATCATCAAATGAAGAAGCATGCATGAAGGACAAATGATAAACACTGATGGAAATGATGTGGAGGAATACAGCTCCTGCGAACCACATTGCACTGCACTCAGGCCACAGAAACGACATGTTTATTATGCTCGCAGACAGCACAGCGTTCACTGTTTACTCGCCGGATGCTTGTGACGCAAGTTCGCAGAACTCATTCACACAACACAGGCATGTTTACTCGTTCAGAGATCGATATTCGTTTCGTCACTGCTTTTGTCTCCTGAACCACCATGACACCGTTAATGAATACAATCGACCTCAAGTCGTCACGGACTAACCCCACCCTCCCTGTTCAAATCACTTGCAGATACACTATACAGGCCAAACCTGCAATGACAGTGTATCCAAAAACATACACTTAAATATGGACTTGGTCCCGGTTTTTGCAGCTCTAACAGCTTCCACTCTTCTTGGAAGGCTCTCCACAAGATTTTGGAGTGTTTCTGTGAGGATTCGTGCCCATTCATTCTGTAGAGCATTTATGAGGTCAGGCTTCCACAAAGTTGGAAGCATAGGATTGTCCAAGATGTCTTGGTATGCTAAAGGATTAAGATTGCTCTTCAATGGAGATAAAGGGCCTGATTGATTGAAACACCTAAATTTAATAATTGACAGGTTTGGCTAAATACTTTTGTCCATATAGTGTATAAAGAGCCAGAACCGAATGGCTCTACGTTTTGGGGTAGAGCTTGTTACACAATGTAAAGGATAAAATAACCCCTTATGTGACCATACCAGTGTAAAAATCTTACACAAGATATATGTGGAATTATGGAATTCTATTTATGTGGAATTATGTGGAATTATGTATAATCCCTGAAATAAAAGACTTCATTAAGCAGCCAAAGCATCTACTCTAGATGCTAAGTAGGACCTTATTATGGATCTAGAACCCATAACCACATACAAAAAGCCCTGTACAGTAGGATCAATTTTCCTTCTAAGAGTGCAAGTAATATTTAGCTATATTATGTTACAGTAGTTTACTTAACACATTCATTTTACTAGCTATCAAGCTACTGTAGCTATTCACCTGTTTAGCATTGTGCTGGCATCTTGGTATTGCTATTCTCTGGCTTTAAAACCATCACTTTAGGGTATTATAAGTTTGCTTAAAAATACTTTTCACTTTCAATAAGGATAAGTACTGGGTACACAAAACAGCACGGAACCATAATTTAAAAAACATACCTACACATCCGCGAGATTTCAGGTAAATATGACCCTATGATGAACAACCCTATCATGCCTATAATGTGCATTCCATCCATCCATCCATCCATTTAGGAACCTCTGTAGTTTAGCTAGGGACTGTGGAGACCAATCGTAATTACCATTATACAGTATTTATTCCCATTTGTAGGACCTTCGGTCAACATTCACATGCACATTTAGGCAATTTGGGAACGCCAATTAGCTTAATCTGCATGTTTTTGGACTCAGGGAGGAAGCCGGAGTACCTGGAGGAAACCAAATCAGATAAGGGGAGAACATAATGAGCAAACTCCATGGACCCAGACCCCAAGGCAGGAATCAAACCCAGACTCTGGAGGTGCAAAGGCGACAGTGCTAACCACTACGCCACCATGCCACCAATAATGTGCATTACAGTATCTTATAACTGATGTTTAATATCACTGATCTTGGAATATTAAATGGCTGGAGTTTTTAATGGAAGGAGACAGAAAAATATATCAACTGATAAGAACTGCTTGGCTAGCTGGTCTTGCATTACCTGTAATATGTAAATGTGGTTATTAAGGACAGACTTTATGTGTCGTAAGGCTCTACATGAGGAAGACAACTTATGTATGATCTAAACCTCTGACACCATCATTGGCAGACCTTCGGACATACCTGAATACAAATGAAGCATGGACGTTTTCCCACTTTGAGGCTTATTTTGGTACACGCTACAGGGATTAGCAAAAGTCTCTCGAAACGTTTCCCTGTAGTGTACTGAGATGACAGCAAACCTGATGGAGAGAGAGAGAGCGCGCGAGAGAGAGAGAGCGTGTGTGAAAGAGATGGATGTTTTTTTTTTGCGGTAAGACGTGTATCTGAAGAGCTTAAAGCTCAAAGCTCAAAGCAAAGCTGTGGTGCAGAACAAAAAAAATAAAATAAATGCATTAAATCCAACCTGACCCTATTTTAAAGACCTTTATATAGTAGCCATTGAGGGGTTTTTTTTTCTCCCCATGTGAATGTGCATGTTTCAGAATAGTATAACATATTGTAAAATAGACAGTTTTACATGAAATCGTTTTGGCACTGTTGGCTGTGTTTCACACTTCGTTATCAGGTAGGAATTATTCCATGATCGAAACTGACGGCCTATTTATGTACAACACACCGATCCCTGTTTTTATTTTAACCATGAATGACTGATGCTCAAAGATAAGTCACTTGCATCTGAGGTGAATAATTGTCTCACACATCGTGAGGTGAATATGGGGCAAAGCTACATTGCGTGTGTGTGTGAGTGTGTGAGTGTGTGTATGAGGCAGAGCAAGAGAGACAGAGAGAGAGAAAGAGAGAGAGAGAGAGAGTGCGATTATCAGACAGCAGGCTAGTCACACAGGAAACCAGTGGGCAGACAGTCTTGCATGCTGCTCCAGCTCTGGTTACAGAACTTCCTGTCGCTGGGTGAAGCGCTTCCTGTTCATGCTCCACCTGACGAAAACGGATCTCAGGCCGAATTAGAGGCTTGTTAACGGATTGTGTTTCATCTTTACGTGTTTGAGTTTACTGAAAACCTAAACATGTATTGATAAGGAGATATGGATTCAGGCATTGGAATGGAAAAGCAGCGAACCTGTACAGTAGTGAGATAACACTTATAGTGCAGTGTGCTGTATTATGGAAAGAATATTATTGAGTAGTGTTTATTGATGAATGACGGTGGTATTGGATGTTTACTCTATTCGTAGCTCAACAATTCAAATATTTTGGGGGAAACTTAAAAATTAACAAATTTAATTTAATGTAAATGATTTAAAAAAAAAAAAAAAGCAAAATGGTCTCTTTAATTTTTTTTTTTTTTTGATTTCTTGGGGTAGCCAAATCGGATGCCCTTCCTGCAGCAACCCACCCACCATTTCTCCAGGCTTGGGACTGGCACTGAGTCTGCCTGGCGTCTACAGATGATGGGTATACAGTACTGCGCAAACGTCTCGAGCTCCCCATCAACCCCATCAATCCTTCATATTAAATGAAATTAAATGATTAATATTAAATTAAAGCAAGTGTTTCACTGCAACAGGCATCAAAGTGCCCAAAGATAAAATGTAAACCTACCTCATTTCCCCCCTCGTCTGTTCCAACCACTCAGCATTTCAGCATCAGCAGTATACTAATCACCGGCCAGATCATCTGTCGTCATTTGCACCAGTTTATCACTGGTTCATGCCTTAATTTAGATGTTTTTTTATGCCTGAATGATTTCCAGATCACTATGTGGCTTAACAAAACAGAAATATTCCTCTAAAACTACTCAGGTATAGGGCTGGGCTTAAAATGAGACTTTAGGAAGCCTGGAAAAATATACATCAAGACTACAAAAAAAATTGAATTAATACAAAGTATGGATCTTTGGAAGCAAAATATGATGAAATGAGAGAATGATCAAGACTTTTACACAGTAGTAGTACAGTACATCTGAGCAGTTGTGGGTTAAGGGCCTCACTCAGGGGCCCAATAGGCTGATGGTGCTGGAGTTTGAAATCATGACTAGTAGTGATGGTTATTACTGTTAGTAGTACTACTACTACTACTACTATATTTGCATAAAGTACTTGTGTCCAAGTTGCAACTGGTGCTTAATCTTCTTTTAGTTTCCACCAAAATTATTTCCTGAGCAAATAGGATGATAAACAATTTCCCACATTTACATTCATTGAACACAAGATATTAATCCACATTCACTTTCTCAAACTGCTGATGATGTGACAAATATGTGTCTAAAAAAAATCTCAGCCCAAATACAGATCAGGGTGTGTCACTCTGGGCAATCATCTGACACTGATAATCTGCATGAACCTACAGTACACCCTGGCTTAGAAAGCATTCAGCAACTGCCTCGCTTCTTAAGTCTGTATACCGTCCTGCCTGTTTTTTCTACTGCAGTTGGTAGTGCTGTTTGACAAAAGTTCAAATTAGTCTATTAATGGAGTTTTTCTACTGTCATGTTTCGATATGTTTTATGCATAAACAATTGAAAGACAAACAGAATGAGCTCTGCTAGCACACTTACATCAGCCTCAAATAAGTGATTTAAAAAAGGACATCAAATATCCTAACACATTAAGAAGTTTTATGTATATCTTTATTATAATTTATAAAAATCCTGGATACAGTATTATGATATTAAGGGTTTAAGATCAGAGATACATGCTACTTGTAGCACATTCCTGAATATGAACATGCTTATGAATAATCTTAGCCAGTGGCTGACCTATAAATCATAGATAAGCAGAAGAAGAAGAGGCAATTATTCATTCGTTGTGTTTTCTCTGGCCCCATAAGCAATTTTACTATGGTATGTACTGTAATATAGTTCATTATGTTAAACTATAGTTCATACCATATTATACCATAGTGTTACTGTGGTACTTTAGACATTACTATAGTAGGCTTTATAGGACTTAAATCGGATTACCACGGTAGGTACTGAGGGACTTTACCGGGTACCATGGTACAGTAGTACTTTGGTATGTAACACCTCACGCTGGTACTTACTGGGTACCACAGTGACTACTAAAGTTCAGCAGGCATCGGATATAGTAGATCTGTACATATTAGATCTGTTATACAATATTAGAACCTGCTGAACTTTGGTAGCCACTTTGGTATGCAATAATTACTATGTGTTTGAAAATTATGGGTACCATAACAGGTGAAATGGCACTGCGGAGGATACTATATACAGTACATATTCCATTATGGTACATAAACATGTACTGTATAATATTTTCAACAGTATCCTCATACAGTATGTGTTCCCTACTACAGTACAGGTATTTTTATATCAAAGTATGTAGTATGGTACATGTACCACGGTATATCAAGAAATAATACCATTTGCTTGTACAGTATACCTTGGGACGGGTACCATTGGCCTACCATAGTACCTTTCTTATGGTCAAATTTCTCATGTGGTGTCAGGTGGTGACCATTCAGGAATGTACGAAAGATATCAATAGAGCGAAGACAAGAAAAAAAAAATCATGATTTACTGTACCACATTGATATCTATGGTTAATGATTAAGAACATTTGGAAAGCAGTACTTCATTGTACAAAGTGAAAAGGGCTAGCATTTTCTACATCATGGGTCTAACAGATTGTTAAAAACTGTGGTGGCTGCGTGATGTCATTTCCACAAAGCAGAACTATTCCCTGAGAAACCTTGAGAGGACTCAAGGACTCAAAAGCGAAACCATCCTCAGGGCTTCTCAAAGTCCTGGGTTTGAAACCCAGATCTGGACACAGGCTCAAATTGGGAATGCAATAATTTAATGTAATAAAGTTTATGTTTTCTACTTTGAAATAAAACATGATATACTCATCAATAAACTGTTTTCTAGTTTGTTTGAAGCTGTCCCTGCCTGAGATTAAGGCTAAACTGAATAGTTTCACTTTTTGACAGTCGGCAAACGTTTGCTGTTTAACGTCACAGAGTTCAATTGCTGGCTAACAGGAAGCATGGTCAAAATTAGCGATTTAGCTAACAGCAAACATGCATTCATGTTCTACATATCAGGTCCCCTGCGTGGTGAGGGTGCCATGATCCAAATGTGCAAAGAAAAGATCAGTGACTCCATCTAGTGACCACATCATTTTTGTGCCAAGGTGATTGAATAAAGACTGTGCCATTTCTCAGATTAGGCTCCGGGGTATTTTGACTATTTTGTCTTTGGAGCTGTTCACATGTCACATCTTTTGCACGAACAATATTGTTTTCAAATGAAGATGAAAAATCATCAGCTGGTTTTCTTCATAGTGAAGGATGGGGTGCACCGGAACATTTTAATATTAGAGTGTATGGTGTTGTCCTTTACTATTGGGTTGAGTTTGTTTAATCAGTTTATTCAGGTATTGAAATAAAAGCACTTTGCTTATTTAGATTGTTTAGGCATGTAGATTTGTCTTTTGTAGTTATTTTTTTCCCTAAAATATCCCTAATGTGGATTTTCTATGGTAACCCTAACCCTAACCCTTGTGCCCTAAGTCTGCTAGGACCCATGTGCTGCTGTACACAGTATAAGCCGTATAGAAGATGAATAAATGAACATTTGTACATTTTTTTAATGTTGAAAGTTGGAGCTGTGTGGTTCATAAATAACAATTTGCAGGCAAACAATGCCAATTCTTTTGCACTAACTTGGAACATATTTTGAAACACTTGAATGCATGTTGCTTTGGTTTAAGAATCTGATTGTAGCCAGATAGCGGCATTTCTCCGGCTTGAATGCATTTAGTCTCAGACTGCCTCAAATGTGAATGCACGTTACTTGTAACTTATAAGCAAGTTTAAATAGAAAAGTCATTTGCTTATCACATATCGTTCCAGCCCTTTGACCTCGAACAGAAATCTGCTTTGGACCTTTGAATATAACATTTCAGAATCCCTGTTCTATTGATTTAAACAGGACAGTGTGCTGTAATTCTCTACTTTAGAAAAATTGTATGCTATGATGTCAGACAGTACTAAGTGTGTTATGCTGATTGTGACTGAAAGTACTGGAAAGATCATGGGACAGACTTTATAATTACAGAAGCAGATCTTTGCTAGAGTAGGGAAGTTTAAAGTTTAAAGCTTAGCCTCTGATTAACCCTACTGTAGATCTTTTTTGGCTGTCCACCATAATGGAGAAAAATTATCCAAAACAGTCATTACTGATACTTTTGCCTTGATGTTTTAAGGAAACTAAAATAATAATAATAATAATAATAATAATAAATAAAAATCTCAACAATTCATCTAAAGCATGTCATATCAGATGCAAAATTCAAATGAATCCCTAACTGAGATATAATCTTGATTAAAGCTAAACTGATACTGTATAATCAGATAATCTATTTGGAGAGAAATTTTAAATACACTCTAGTGATGCTGCCTCACAACTCCAGGGTCTTATTTGGGATCCCAAGCTCGGGTTTCTGTTTGTTTAAGATTTCACATTTTCTCTGTAGGCTTCCTTCACATTCTCCAGTTTCTTCCCACCTTCCAAAAACGTGACAGTGGTTAAATTATGTACACCAAATTGCCCCTAGGTGTGAACAATATACGGTGTGTCTGTGTGTGTGTGTACATGAGTGCGTACATGTATGGAGAGACCCCTGTGTAGACTGGCATCCTGTACAGGATGTATTCCCATTTCACACCCAATATTCGTATAATATGCTCCAAATCTGTGATGACGCTGTACAGGAATAAAGTGCTTGCTGAAAATGAATATACGAATCTGATTGTGTTGAATGGAGATTTTAAGTTCAATGCACCTGAATATATTAATTGACTGGAGGTCCTACCACAGTTGTGCAAAATGGAAATAAATACATATGTGGCAGTGGCTCAGTGTGTTAAGACTCTAAGTTCTTAATCAGAAGGCTGATTGACGGTTCAAGCCCATGCTCCACCAGGTTGCCGCTGAGCAAGGTCCGTAACCGTGTCTGCTCCAGGGGTGCTGTATAATGGCTGACCATACTAGCAAAAAGCTGGGATATGGGAAGAATAAAGAATTTCACTGTGCAGTGATGTATATGTGAAAAATAAAGGCTGAACTTGGCCTCCAACTTGGTCCCCAGTTGAACTACAGAGGTTCCTAGATGGATGGATGGAAAGATAAGGCGTAGTAGTATACACCTATATAAATAAAAGAAAGGTTTTGTCTGTACATTGGTCAGAACTTACTCTTGCAATTATATCTTTACGTTTCATACATTGGGGGACCTGGAACCAGTCTCAGAAAAATTTCTGTCTAAATGTCTTTCCAGCCAGATTTTGTCACAGCATCACGTAAAACTGTCTGGACAGAATTTAATGAAACTTTTGCAGTACTTAGATATCTGCCTGAAGTTAACCTGCAATATAAGTGAAATTGAAATGTTGAGTAAAAGCGGTTATGACCAGTTGTGTGTAGGATTTAATAATATCATCATGATTGTTTATATCGCTTTATCCTGTATTTATGGTGGAGGGGGGCCTGGAGCCTATCCCAGGATACTTAGGACAGAAGGTGGGGTACACCCTGGATGCCAATCCATCACACCACTCCATGCACACAGAGACGGGAAGCAAACCCGGACCCTGGAGGTGCAAGGCGACTTCAATAAGATTAAGATACTGAGAAACTACTCGTGCAATGTTAATAAACACCTGCACCAATAGATATTATTTAGAAAAGCTAAACTGAATATTTTTTACTGGGATTAGTTCATATTTTCACTTTTGCTGTAATAACAGCGTTGATGTGGTATAAGTGAATTCTAATGCACTGGGGTCATTTTAAGACAAAATGTTATCTTCATCTGATCTACTTTTTCCAATTTCTTATCTTTGATTCATTCTTCGATTACTGAACAGGGAGTGTATTAGATCGTCGATGAAAGAAGTACAACTTAGCGTGAACAAGGAGTAAGATACTCAATTTACAACATTTCATATCTTTGTATTAATAAGTTTGTCCGAAGGACAGGCGGACATGTACCTAAAATAATGACATCACTGATTACATTAAAGCTGATCAGGTTATTTTTTTTTTAAATGTAACCTTTTAACTCTTTCTACAAGCTCTTGCTAGCTAGTGTAAAAAAACAACAACCTGTTTTGTCCTGCGTATTAGTTGAAATCGTGCATTTGGCGCCATCTTGCGGTGAACTGAAACAGCACAACGCTATTGATTAACAAATCAGGGCGTGGTTTGCTTAAACTTCAAGAGAAAAGGCGCTGAGTTTATGATTGGGGGCGTGGTTTTCCGAGCGCCTAAATAAGGGGCGTGTTTTTCAGCTGACTTTAGCAGCAGGGGCGTGGCTTCTCTCTCAGCCCCTCATCACTTCGTCTGAAGGTTTTTAAAGCGGAACCTGCCGTCCTCTCGTGCAGCTGGTTCGCGCGCGCGTGTATGTATGTATGTTTGTGTGTTTGAGCACTTTAACGGGACTTGAGTCGTGTTTTCAGGGTCACATGACTGGACAGGTGGAGGAAGAGATTACTGAGGATTAACACAAGAGGAGAGGGGGAAAAAAAGAGAGAGTACACCTGTACACGCTGGTGCGGAATCAGAGATTTTTTTCCTGTGTGTGTGTTCAGTTTTATTAAGGTGAGGCTGAAAAAAACACCAACAAACTCACATAAAATACAGCATAGTTACATAGACGGGAAGCGGTTTGCTTCACTGCTGGGGCGTAGAAATGAGACATAAAAGTAACTTCCAGTTCTTAAAAGGCAGCTTTTGAACATCATTTAAAAAGCCTTTGTAATCAAAACTAACAATATTTATGTTTATGCATCAAACACTGTCGATTACAGGTGAAAGAGGTTCTAAAGAAACTTCAAAGAGTTTAGTGTTGGATAAAAGAAACATTGTTTAAAAGTAAAACTCCAAACAAATTGTAGAACTGGATACAATGTTCAACATCCCTCCATAGGTGCAAATTGAAGGTCACGTGATGTGCACTAATTATAGTAGTAGTGCTGTGGCCTTGAGCAATATATTGTTTGTATTTTTGGGTTGGTTTGTTTTGAAGACCCTCAGAACCAAATGACATTTTCTTTTAGATGTTCATACAAGGACTAATTATGATGATGATGATGATGATGAACAGCCTGTGTACTGTGCATCTCTTTGCAGGTTGGTTTGGTGATGGAGTGGAGAGAGCAGACTGCACCCGGGTGCGAGGAGGCGTTCAGCGAGGCACAGCGATGGATGGAGGTACGGCAGGGCACGTCTAACATCATGCTGAGATTTTTGCTTTAGATTTTGCTGCAGATTGGGAGACACTCAGAAATAAAGCTGAGCTACCAATCTGTTCTTCTCTTGACCGCTGTACCCCTTTATCAAGAAACAGAAATATGAAGTTCTTCTTGCTTACTCACTCATTCGCTTCCAGTATCCAGGGACACAGTGGATCCTGGATCTCTGAGAGTGAGCCTGGAGTAAACCCTGAATGTGAACTGAGCAGTATTCATGTTAACTGTAACTTAACGTGATCGAGATCACTGTCTGAACCCACAAGTCTGATTCTCATTTTTCAAGTTCTTAAGTAAAGCCTTTATTTGTCACATATACATTACTGCACATTGAAATTCTTTAGTTGGTTCAGAGAGCCTATGATATGATGCCCCTGGAGCAGATAAGGTTAAGGGCCTTGCTCAAGGGTCCAACAATGGCAATCTGGTGGACCTGGAACTCGAACCAAAATTCATGCTAATTTTTACCTGTGTGTGTCTAGCCTGAAGTGTCTTCAATGAATTTAAGTGGAGATTTTCTTTTCTTTTTTTTTTTAACTATAACGTGACTGTTTGAACCAACAAATCTGATGTTTCTCATTTTCAAGTTCTTAAGTTAAGCCTTTGTCACATATACATTACTGCACTACTGGTACTTGAACCACCGATCAGTAATACAGTTCCTCAACCCTTTGAACTTCCACTGCCCATTTTAACAGGTATGGTCATGGATGACGCGTATATTCAGATATAGCATGTATATAGATCGGAATTTAGGCAACTTTTTTCCCCCTGTGTATGTAGTGCTCTAACGTCAGTAACACACACAGGGCTTTCATGGCAGTGCTGGTGCAGTAGCATAGCACCTAATGTGAGGTGTTTGGCTTTTTTTTTGTTTTTGTTTTTCTTTTTTTCTTTTGCAACAAATGCATCCGATCAGCTTCACTAACAACCCCCAGGCATATTTTTTTGCTAAAATTGCATCCACAAACATGATATATTTTAACCCAGATGGTGCAAGGAAATGCGTATCAATATGCACATGCTGTGTCCGAGGATGGACGTGTCCATATTAGTCAGTTAAGTCACTTGTAATTATGAATGTGAACCTTCATGATGCACAAATCTGAGCTGACCAAAAATCGTGGCTTGTAATGTGAATGTAGCCTCACACATCGGGGCAATTACCTTTTGCATGATTTTGGGATACTGAGGGGAAACTAAATAACCCAGATGGACACAAAAAAAGAAACTCCAAACATACAGAAGTTTCAAACCCAAGACTGAACCCAAGACTATTCAGAATACAGTAGTTCCATATTGTGAACAAACAAGTTAGTTTTGCGATTTCAGTTGTGGTCTTGCAGATGCAACTGCTCGTTCTCTCACCAGCCTAAACGTAAAAAAAAAAAAAAAAATGAAGTGTGTTATGTAACTGAGAAACCGCCGAGTGTGAACTCCTCCATCCTGAAGAGTTCCTCATGGTTGTAAACCTGCTGTCTGTTACAAAGACACTCTGACACTGGAGACTCATTCCACAAATGTTAAACCTCCACTTCATTACAATACACGGCTCTATATATATATATATATATATAATTGTGGTGTTTGCAGGATTATCAGATACTTAAAAACTACTATGACTTGCTAGTATTCACATACTGTACTGTTGAGCTGAAATGTGCTTCAGTTTGGGTTCTTTTTTTCTTTCTCATCTCCTGATGTCTGATCAGAAGCCTGTGGACACCCACACACGCGCGCGCACACACACACGCACGCGCGCACACACACATTCTCAGTGTTGATGATGTGTTTTATGATTTGATAGCCGTGCGCTAATAATGGATTTGCAGTGCCTTCAAGCTCTCTTGTTTTGTTTGTCTCTGATGCCTGAAATGAAATTCGTGCAGCTTAGTGTTTGAGTCATGCTTTTCCGGTTCAGACAGGGTTGCCAGGGTTTGCAATTTTTACACCAACTTTTATTGCAGGAACCTTCGGCTAGTCTACGGTCTCACAGATTCAGTTTTTACGCAAGTAGTGTAAAAATAAAAATGAGTTGCAGTAATTTAATCAAACATGGATAATGGAAGTGAATGCAGGCTGGTTTTGGAGTCAGTACCCACTGCTAATTAAAATATAGGCATGTTGCAGAATCTGCGAATCAGCACTGTGTGTAAAGTTTCCTTATGATGAGGGATTAAAAAAAGAAAAAAAGATGATGATGCATGTCCTGTTTTTCAATGCTTGCGCCTCCTAAGCTTGTTAAAGGCCCTTATGTGGTTTTTAGGTAAATTTAAAAATGGACAAAAGCAGTTCAGGCTGTGGTTCAGTGTTGCCATGGTGAAACAAATCACTTCCTGTTTGAACACACAACCGTTTCCTTTTCAGTGCATGCAGCTCTTCTTTTAAGCATGCTTTCGCTTGCATGCCATTCTACCATTTCTCAATGCCAGTCTATAACACACATTACAGATACCGTATGTGTCTCGGTCATCCCCCTGCTGACTGACCTGCTCTAGTTTGGATTTGTTTGTGCATTTCTCTTTAGATCACTTGGATTTTGTAAAGGGCTTGCTCACTCACTTCCATCTGTTTCCTAGAAATTCTTTCTCCGGCCTTTTCACTCTCCACTGTCTGAGCCGGACCCCTGGCTGCGTATGATTATGTCGGCTATTGTCAGAGCGACATTCCATCCTCGCAAACGAGCTGATGAGCGAGCACATGCTGGCCAAGCACAAAAGCCCTCAGTAGGACCCCTAATTCCTTTTTGTTCATTAAAGCCCATGAGGCAGGAGGTCTGGTGCTTGCTCTCTCACACACTCCAGACTGATCAAATGAAGACTGATTGCTTTATTTATATGTTAATGTGTAATATAATTTTCTGTAAATTGGGACACGTAATTGCCATTACTATTAGTCGCATGTAATTTGTAATTAATGAATTTATTTTTTAAGTGCTTTATTATTTTTCCTCACACTCCTAATTCTGATTACACACATCATTGGTATTTGGGTAGGAATTCTTATCAAAGCAGTTTTCCAACTTAGTTCTTGTTATTGGCAAAAAAAATACCCATGTGCGTAATTAATGGCACCTTAATCTTATTTATGGTCCTCCCATTTTTTTTTTTCTTTCTTTTTCTTTTTTCTAAAGATCCCGTTTTCGTGTTAACATTATACTTTTGGGACCCGTTTTGGACCCCTTTTTTACCATGCTTTTCTCCTAGTTCGCTTTATTTTATTTATTTGATTAATTAATTAATTTATTTATTTGTAATGATTTAGAAAAAAAAATTTTTGTTGGATTTTCCCCCAATGTTCTCCCTAATTTAGTCGTGTCCAATTCCTCCCCGTCACTAGGGGGCTCCCACATTAAGGCTACTACTACCACT
>JAOTRS010000027.1:11589663-11603289 GCA_028565755.1 Dinotopterus cunningtoni | reverse complement strand
GCTATAAAAAGCGTTTGCAAGCTGTGATATCTGCCAGAGGAGGTGTTACTAAGTACTGATTATGTAGGGTGCCCAAAATTTTGCACAGTGGCATAATAATGTTTTAATTTTTTTATTTTTGTTTAATTTATGGCATAAGAAGTAACTATGTGTAAATGTGTATGTGTATGTAAAATATTGTGCATTTTTTCCATTTCCAAGAAAGAAATTCATATATAATTTTTGTCATATTAAAGGTAGATTTTAGAATTTAAATATACAGTATTTCAGTATTGTGCAATTAACATTAAAGTTAATGTGTTGAATTATAACCTGCTGGATATTAAGTAAAATACAGTATATTCTAATGTATTATCCTCTGCAAATTAGAATTGGTTGTTATTAGATTTTAACACACAAAAAAACTATTTAAACAAAATTATGCACTGACCAAGCGGCCAATAATCAGAACTAACAGGAGCAAGAAGTCATGTGACTTTATTTTTATTTATTTATTTTGTTAAACAGTACAATCATGATAAGTCCACAGCACAATTCTTAAACTTCAGTGTGTTTCATTCCTGCAGTGTGCTCTTGAGATGCTCTGCTACGTGTCCAGCACAGTGCACTTTTGCTTAAGGGGATCAGATAAAGGCTCGGTCCTCTCATCTGGAACCAACACAACGCTTTATTGAGATAAATGGGTTGAGGAGAGGACTGTGTGTCTCTGTGTATGATAGAGAGAGAGAGAGAGACATTGTTGCTGTGCACATCCCCATATCAGTCTTTATATCTCTCCTCCCCCTCTCTCTTTTATACATCTTGCTCTCTCTCCCATTTCCACCCACCATCTCCTTGCCTTCCCCTCTCTCTCTCTTTCTCTCTGCCCATTTTTCAATTAGACGTCTTGCAATTACATTATAGGGGACATCACTTAAGGAACACAAAAATAGTACAGAGCTGCCTAGTTGACTAAAGATGAGAGAGAGAGAGAGAGAGAGAGAAGTGGAGGAAGGCAGATAGCAGGGCAGTGAGATTTTATATGAAAGAACAATACAAATATAAAACCTGTTGTTTCTGTTTTATCTTTCTTTCTAAAGATTCATTAAGGGTTCCAAGAAGAACCACTTTAGACAGCGAGGAATTCTTGAAAAACATTTTGTTCTCTAGGAATGTATGTTGAAAACTGTTCCTTTTAGACCACAGCAATTTGCTAACATTTCTTCATTAAATAGTTCCTGAATGGACACATTGTACGTTTTACTCACTCAGGGCATGAGATTTAGGGCACGAGGCGGGGTACACCCTGGACAGGGTGCCAATCCATCGCAGGGCACACACACTTACTCACACACTCATTCACACACTATGGGCAATTTGGGGACACCAATTAGCCTAATCTGCAGGTCTTTGGACTGTTGGAGGAAACCGGAGTACTCGGAGGAAACCCACCAAGTACAGGGAGAACAGTACTGACACTGGAAACTCCTTCCAGCTTTTTTTTTAGTGAAAGCTTCATAGCGAAAGAATGACGCGCATTTCTTATCATTTTGACTTTTCTCACACATTTCATACTCATTTTATTAATTTTTCTTTTTGGTTCTGTAAAGCTGATTGCCGACAATGACCATTGATAAAGCTGCTATTTAAATAAAATTAATTGTATTGCATTCTTTCAATTCATTAACATGAAGGGGCTACCTTGCAAGTCACCCTAAAATAAGTGGTTACTAAATAATGGTGTATTATAACGAGCTAGATTATACACAGCCAGAACTTTCAGACCTAATGAGCCGTTTATATACAGTAGCTCTTCTGATGGAGCTGTTTGTGTGAATGTTTGTTTTGTCTTATGTGAGTTAGAGTGTGGTGGCATAGCGGTGTAGCGGTTAGCCCTGTCGCCTTGCGCCTCCATGTCCTGGATTCGATTCGCGCGTCGGGTCTGTGTGCTCTGGTTTATTCCAACAGATTAGGTTCATTGGCGTTCCTAATTGCCCGCAGTGTGTGAATGTGAGTGTTGACTGGAGGTTCTACCACGATTGTACAAAATGGGAATGAATACAATGGTCACCCTTGGCCTCCACAGTCCCTGGTTGGACCACAGAGGTTTCGAAATGGATGAATGGATAGATGGATTGATGGAATTAGACTGTATGCAGGCTTGTGTGGGCTTTGTGAAATCTCAGACATCTTCTATATGACTTACATAACTGGAGCTGAGGCTCATCCCTTGGGGCTCTGGCATGCTGCTCCAGTCAAAGATGAGGAGACACAAGAAGGAGACACCGTTTTACCGTCAGGTCGCTTTATTTCTATGGTTACTGCTTTATGAGACATGCAACAACAGGACATTAGCGGAAAGAGAGTCAGAGAGTAATTGAGACACAGATAGATGGGTTTACTAAAAAGCCCCCAGAGGCAAGCGGAGTTGAGTGTCTCTCTTCATCCCCGGAGTGCCATGGACTCCCAGTCACGCCCAGCGATATCGACCAGTTAAACAGCTTTAGGACTGAAACCTAAAGTGAACTCACTCGTTCAATCACCATAAAGAGTGCTTTAAATTATTACAGCCACAGACACCGGCCCTGAAGATAAAATCAATGAGACTTAGCATAACCACAGAGTTACAATTCTGGTTTTAGGAATGAGGATGAAACCATTCAGAGGATTCACTGTCTTTAACATATGCTCTCTCTCTCTCTCTCTCTGTCTCTCTCTCTCTCTGTAAATATACACATATATACTGACACATGATGTGAAAAAGGTGAGGACAATGGTGCATTCATGTGCCAATCTGCATCCTTTTTGTGACCAGCCAGGCAAAAATGGCCCCTTTACCTGGCTGACTAATCTTTTGATTTAGCTGTCATTGATCAGAACCTTGGCCTCACGACCGCTCCGGTTTGATGCTGATGTGATCTCTGGGTGAGACCCTCCTGTTGCCTGATGTCAGAAAAACAAACAAAGAAAAAAAATCTTTGGCTCCCATACTGGCAGCAGTGACACGACTGTGCTGTCAGGGAAGAAAAGGAAAGAATATAGATATGGAGAGAAGGAAGTGAGACGCTAAAAGGGTAGAAAGGTTGATGTGATGATGCAGACGAAGAAACCTGGATGATGTGTGATTCTGTGTGGTCTATAGACACATAGTCTATATTGTGGTACACATGCTTCTGGAGAGTGTCGTTAAAATTTAAAGCAGGTTGTCGACTGTGGGTTCTTACACTTGAGATAAATATTATACCAAACTGTGTGTCATAATGTGTCCCGTTATATGATTATACTGTATTAAGAATATTTAAGGAGAGATCTGCCATTAAAGAAAAGGAGGATACAGTAGTACCTCGGTATACAAATTTAATCTGTTCCAGAGGCGAGGTGAAATTTTGTATTGTGAAACGCATTTTCCCATAGAAAATAACGTAAATACAGATAATCCGTTCCAGCCACCCAACAATATTACCAATATTACCAATTTCCAACACTATAATCATATATTTTTTTAATTGTATATAAAAACAAACAAACATTTAGAGAAGACATGTAAATGAAATAAAATTTAAAATAAATAGACATTAAACCTCACTTAACTTTAATTTATGATTCCTCTTGGCACTGGCTGTTTAAAAAAAAAAAAAAAAACTAAAAGTGGGTCCGTTTTCTTCTTGATGCCGTGCTTGCTTCTTGAATAAAATGCAAAAAAAAAAAAACTTGTTTGCCGAAAATGCCTTTCATGCTGTGGAAAATATTTTGCTAAATTTAATTTAAGAGTAAAATTCTCAAGACGGGGCAAGGTACCACTGTATTCTGCTTACATCATGAACCAGTCAGAACCAGGAACGTTCTTCAAAGGGAGATTTCAAGAATCAAGAATTTCTCACAGTCCCAGAACCTTGTTGTAGTTGTCCTTGGTCTCAGGTACATTTTAAGAAATCGACTGTCTAATGTGACATCATAAAAGTGGTAAAACTGAATCAAGGAAAAAAAAAACAGGATCAGTGATAACTATTATAACAAAATAAAATAATACTCTTACTGTATATACGACTTTTTAAAAATTTAAAAATAACAAAATGTACAAAATAACAAGGAGCATTCAAGTCAAAGAGGGACTTGTGATGAAATTTCTTTTGAGTGAAGGCGAAAGCTGATTGACATTTATGTGGAAAGCCTGACCCTTGAAAATCAACAGATATCTTGTCGCCTACTGCAGAAGAGACGCATCTGTCTGTGGGAACTGTACACTTGATCATTATCAAAAACACCCCCTGGACATTAAAGGAGTTCCTGGGAGGACAGCGTTTCTGACATGAAGTGACAGGCAGTCTGATTACGGTTCCGGAGTACTGAGGAAACTTTCTACCTTGATGGTGTCCAAGCACTAGTGAAACACTGGGATAAGTGCATTAGGGTAGCAGAGAAATAGGGGGGTTTTTACTCTCATAACTCTGTTCTGTTATTCTGCACAATCAAAAGTCCTGATTTGACTTGAATGCACCTCGAATTAACATTATTTCCTAGATTTAAAATTAGTTCTTAGTTTACTTTTCATTTCAAAATATTAGTTTATTAGATAACTTTAGCAAAAAAACAGATGTTAAGTCACGGTCATCTCCAGGACTGTCATGTCAGGTATGTGTCATGTACAGTAACTTCATGCTTTATGCTATGACATCTAAAGAATTTGGGATCTATCTGATAATTTTCAGAGCTTTTATTTTTTACATTTTTAGATTACTAGTTTAGATTTTCTTAGAGCTCATACAGTAGAAACCCTGTTACTGATGACCTCTGGAAAGCATCAGTCTCTTCAGAACTGTCCTATCTTGCTATTACTGGAGACAGCACCGATCCCTTACCCGTGACTGGTGTTCGACTGGTGCCAACAGAAAAAAAAAAACTGGAAAGGGTATTGAAGAAACCAAGAACAGATTTGACTTGATCCATTACTCAAGAAACGGAATCTGGAATCTATGTTTTAAAAAAATGCTATAAATAGTTGTATGTAAATATACTCTTACTGTATATACGACTTTCCTTATTGCTTTCATTTTATTCTTCTGGTAAGACTATGTTTCCCATCATACTCAATTAGTCAGCTAGGTTTAACGAGGGCTGATCTGATTAGACGTCCTCCTCTGATAAGACCGATGACTCCTTTACAGATGCTGAGCCAGTGAAAGAAACCGGTACCACAGATGGCCTTCTCACAGGGCTTCTGCTCTCTAATAGCACACAGGGGAGCACGCAGTCCTACAGTTGAAGCGAACAGTATTAATAAAATGCGATTTGCTTCACGGGACCGCTTTGAAAGGATTGCGCCTCGGGGCGAAGACCGTTACGTTCTCTTTTATCGGTTTTTCCAGGTTGAGAAAAATGCCAAAGAACATGGAGTTAGCAGTTTATTAGGCGCTTGACGGGCATATCTAATAAACTGGCGACTCACAGGTGTGTAATATTAGAAAACCATATTTAGAGATCATTAACCCTGTAAAATTTCAGGATCGGCTGGGGTGAAGCATTCCGCACTCGTACACTCTTTTCACTGAAGCTTCAACAGAGAATTACTGAATAAAATGGTAATGATTAAACTTTTGAAGTTAATTATGTTCCAATAACAAAAAGTGATTCTTTGATTATTTATTTGAAGATTAACAGGTGGTATGTTTTTTTGCTTTCATAGTTATATTTAAACAGTAAATTCCTGTTATTGCTTACAGTACAGCATCTACAGTATAATAACAGTTATTTCCTTATCCAGCTAAAAAAAATGCAGCTCTCTGGCATTAAGCCGTTATTTTTTACTCTTGACTGTTAAATTTCCAAATCACATAATAAAGTATCCTTAGAGAGACTTTAAATTAAACCATGAAGACCATAATCAAAAATGCATCGGTCTCAACTGTTGCTATATAATCAATAACGTATTAAAACAAGTGCATTGATATTAATCTTTGGTAAAAAATCAAATTCAGGAATTTAACATCATCGTATTATAAATCAGTTGCCCATCTTTTATTAAAAGAGAATTGTCAATACATTTAGAGATGTACTAATTATAGAATTGTACACCTTACATTCCGACCAATCAGAATCAGCTCTTGCGCATAACAAATTAATAAAAGTCCAAAGTCACAAAATTCGGTCCGTAATTATTTAAAAAAAATACAGCTGCAGTCTTCTACACTGACAGGGTTTACGTTTATTATACAGTATCTATTTAGAGTCAGTATGAGGACAGAAGCCGGAGCCAGTGTCTTTCTTGCTCACTCTGTCGCACTCTGAGCTTGTTAACCCTATTGTTGTAGAAAAGGTGATGGATTAGGCAATAAAACAGGACACACGTCCTCTCTGCGTCTCCGAGCTGATTGAATCAGAAGTCTCCATATTTCAGAGCGTACCATTTAACAGGCCGAGTCGTGAGACGTCCGTAAGAGGCGTGACAACCGGATGTAAATCAGCTAGATGGCGCACATATGGTAAGCACCAAAACGCTCGGGGTGTAGTTAAACCCTGAAGACCAGTTCATTCATCTGGTGGAAACTGAAACCCTGTTCGATTATATGATGTATATCTTGTGCTTGATAAACATTTCCAAGTGGTCAGGAATACTTTAGATTGGAAAATCTAAATGGAGATATTTATTTATTTATTTATTTATTTATTTCATTCTGTGGATATTAATCAGGCCAAGTGCACTTTGCTGCTGTTAGTGAATGGAATCTCTGGCAGCTACAGCAACTTAATTGGATTAAACTTATTTCCGACCAAGGACATGACGGAGGACGAAGCATGGAAAAGGGTGGCATGGCGTCATCTACGTCACCTTCATCATCATCATAATCATTATCATCTTCCCCAACCCCCAACCTTCACCACCCTCTAGGAACTGTCGCAGTGGAGGAGGAAAAAAAAAAAGCCCATCCCAATGAACTCCTTTTACCTCTCCTCCACCCACTCCTTCAAGCACCCCGCCTTTGCCATAAAACCCAGAGCACTTAGCAAAATCTAAGTAACGTACGAGATATTTTTAGATCCTTTTATTTGACTTTGACTTGTTTTTTTAATGGCACGTATTTTTTTAAGACACATGCTCGCTTTTGCCTCTGAAAATCCGGTAGCAACAAAACACAATCGTTAAACTGTGTTTATTAAATAACATTTTATTTATGATTTCTTCAACATTTACAATCTTTTTTTTTCTTTAGGCCATAATAAATAAATAAATTAATCTAAATTTATTGACCAAAAACTCTTTTTTTTTCTCTCTCTTCTCACCAAACTGAGTAACTCTACCAGCACAGTAAGATAAAATTTTTAATTTGTATATCTTTAAAATATATTGATATATATACAGGATATATGTACACATTAAACACACACACACACATCTGATTGCAAAAAGACAACAAATAAACACGGACTCAACCTCAGACTAGACACCGCAGTTACAGTATGAGTTTGCAGATAAAATATCACAGCACAAATCTTTTAAGAAGTCTTTTTTCTTCCCGGGGCCAAACAAAGTGGCTGCTGAACTGTTTGCATAATATCAAGCTGAATTGGAA
Organism: Dinotopterus cunningtoni; assembly: GCA_028565755.1. NCBI lineage: Eukaryota > Metazoa > Chordata > Actinopteri > Siluriformes > Clariidae > Dinotopterus > Dinotopterus cunningtoni. The sequence goes on along the minus strand of JAOTRS010000027.1, from coordinate 11,595,742 downwards.
ATGGAACTTCCATTGATTATATATATATATATACATATAGTGCACTACAACGGGAGCAGGGAAATTTCTATTTCGACAATGCAGCTAGTTAAGGCGATTGTAACATTAAGTTCCCCGTCCTGTTCACAAAATGACACAAAAGAATTTAATAGCTGTGTTATTATCTCATAGTTATTCTCTCTATATATTATACTGTATATCATCAATGGTATTGCAACAATTTGCAAGATCAATGGAACAGCAATAGTAATAACTATTTTTCTTTTCTTTAATACATTTCAATTACAAGATGGTTAAGATGAACTATGCTTTACTGTATAACATGGGACTTTAATGATGGTCATCGTTTTCACCTGTAAACTAATGGACAGAAGATTCGTGAATAAGTCCTGACCTACGATGGGTTTTGTACTGTATAAATAAATATTGCCTCAGTGCGAATGGTGTACTCACAGTATCCAGGGTTCTCCCCAAGAACAGAGAGGCAACACAGGATCAAGGTTGATACATACCGTATTAAACCTTCAGTGAACCTGCTTCCCAACAGAATGATGGAAATATATTATGTAAAATGTCACATTTCTTTCCTGCATTTCTTCCTGTTTCACCATTCTGGCTTATCCTGCTGCAGAAATCCAATACATTATAATTTTTCCTCCATTGTCAAAGATCCCAGCATGTGCTGTCCTTTCCATCATGGCCATTGGCTCTAATTTAAAAGGTGTTGGGCCTTATTCATTTTCATGACTAGGAGACTCTGGGCTGGAGTCCATCTCGTCCTCTTCAGTGAGGGTTTCCTTCCTGCTGAAGGCACTGGCCAACGTGACGCTGAGACGCGGCCGCACCGGCGCCATCTCGTTCAACCCGATAACATTCCTGTTCACCAGCGTGGTCCTATCCATGATCTCAGCACTGTGCTTGGCTACTACCGCGTCCAGGAAGTCATACTTGGCCGACAGTTTGCCACTCTCAAACAAGTACTTGAACAGGTAGGAGAAGGCCATGTTGCCGAGGAAGGAGCCCAGCATGGAGACCGTCTTAAAGGGGAACCTCTGCATTATCAGATATTCTATTTCCCCCGTACTGTGGTGCTCCTTTCTCGCGATGTACCACCCTGGGTAGTAGATAAAAGGGGGCAGTTTGAGGTAAGGCTCACCACCACCGATGCGCAGGATCATCCCAAAGATGTAGCCTGCCACTGAGCCATAGGTGTTGGTGCCTCGTACAAACAAGACGCTGATGAGCTGTGGGAAGATGATCACGTAGACCAGGTCCGAGCTTAGGTACCAGAGCCCGTACACTGTGCCCGTCAGGAGAGCCATGGCCGTTGCCAGAGCTCCGAAAACAAATATGGTGATCCTCATGACCCAGACTATCTCATTGTCTGATGCCTAGGAAAAAAAAATTCTGAATCGGTGGGTGAAGAAATAAGTAATCACATTCTATTGGATTGTTTAATGGGTGTAAGATTGGTGATTGTTTCAGTTTTAATGCAAAGAGTGACATTATTAGGACTCAGAGTTGAAGGTTAGAATTGACATTGTGTTCTGCAACAGTAATGTAATGAGTGCTCACCGACTGGCGGAAGGCCAGTTTATAGATGTTCCTGGCGAACATGGAACTGGCTGAAAGGATCGATGAGTCAGCCGATGACATCACCGCAGCAGACACTGCCCCCAGCCCGAAGAAGGAGACGTAGGGTGGGCACAGGTACTGCAAGACGATGGGAAGAATCATTTCTGACTCGTCTTTATCCATGGGAGGGACTGACCCATAGGTCGTCTGATTCCAGTCTACAGACAAAGGTACAGAGATGGTTACCATGACAGTTACCTTCAGCTCATAAACCCCTAATGCAATCAATTACACTATGTACTGTATTTAGGAAGAAACCAATGAGCCTTCTGGATTTTAATCTACATCTTCAGTGCAAATGTTTTCTCGTGGGGACTGAATGCTAAGGATTTTTAACTCCTAAACCGGTTCTACATGAAATCTTTTTTGTAGGGTTCTTCCAGTGGGGGGAATCCTCAGACATCATTTAGACATTACATAATGGAAAACTTGTTTTAAAAGAAAAAAAAGTGAAAAAAACATATTAAAATCATTTTCACTTTGTTTTGAAATTGCTGGATTTCTTTTTTCCGGCATATTTACAGTATGTCTATTTATTTTCCATTTTAAAAACAAATTTATAAACCAATTACAGTACAAATTCAACAGTTGTATTGTTGCGTTGCAGCAAGATTTCTTAAAAGTCAAAGCTTCAGTTCCACATTTGGTCTTTGATGGTGAAAATCAGTAGAATAAATCTGATTCGTCAGGCCTGCCTCAGATGTAATATTTACAGAGTTCACATCGTTAAACGGATAAGCCCTCAATAATAGATGAAGGAGACCAGCTGTTGTTATTTACACGTTTCTTTAGAGATCTGACGGGAACATGGCCACCACCCTGGGTCAGTACAGGCAGGGGAAAGACCTCCCTGTTGTGAGTTCATTTAAAAAAAAAAAAAAATGAGACAGTCATAATCAGACATTTTTCCCATGTGAGTTTCAGCAGCTGGCACACAATCAGTACATTCATGCTCCGGTGCCATTTTAGATACAGTATTAAGCAGGAATGAGAATTTACAGTATGTACTAAAGAGGTCTTATGTAGGAGTATGTACTTAAGAGGTGCTAGAAGAATTGCTTTCACTCATATGATTGATTTGTGAGTCGAGGGAGATTGCACGCCTGGATGCTAAATCTGCAGCTTTGTATAAACGAGAGCACTGGAAGGTTGATTGAAGAGTGTGTTTTTCAGTTCCCTTTGAAAGCTGTGTCCCAGCAAACGAGAGCAAATCTGACGTGTCAAAGATGGCTCCCATATTTCCATTTGGGCGGTCGTCAAACAGCATACTTGTTGGATTTGGTCCAACTCAACAATCTGGTCTGCAACACACAATCATGCGGTTTTCCTGTGGGCTAGCTTGTCTAACTCGTTGCTAGTTAATAAACATGGAAAAAAGAGAATCTAGCAAAACCTTGCTCCTTTATCCCACAGCATATTGGGATAGTTTTGTCTACCAGAGCAAATTGAGACAATTAATAAAGAGGTCTAGAGATATTGGATCACTCTCCAAGTCGTCGTCAAATTGCTAGCTTCAATACAGCCATCCAGTCATGAGTTGCTAGCTTGTTATCTGCCCCATGATGTTCTACAGTAGTTGTTGATGTAAGAGTGGCCGTCACAGAGGGACTCTGATCATGGATTCGTCCCATGATCAAAGACATTTAGTTGGAATTTTTGGTAGAAGTGTATAACAGACTTGGTCCTAATTCACTGGAGATTAATTATTGTTGTTGAATTAGTGATGACCTTTCCTTCAATTTTTCCATTCTATTTGTTTTAAAAGCATGCATCTACTGTAGCTATCAAACCACAGTTAAGGTATTTTGCAGGTCCTAATGCTTTGACTGACCTGTGGAAGCCCCGATAGCTCCGATCAGGACAGAGGGTATGGCCATGACGATGCAGCCGAAGGCAGCCAAGAAGGAAAGGACTTGGGCGTAGGTAGCTGAAGAGGCAGAAAGAACCCGTTGAAAATAGACCTGCCAGGGAATTCCCCCCAACATCTAGGAACACAAACGGCATCGTAAATGCAGACACCAAACAGCAAGACGTAAGACAAATAAAAGCAAAAGGGTTTTGAGCAATCGAAAAATAAATCTGATCTCATACTGTAGATGCAGGTTTACACAAATACTAACATGCTATAATATGTCAACATTTTTCCAGAAAAATAAATTATTTTTGCTTTCAGCCATAGTTTTTGGAGTGACCCTTATATACATAGCTGCGTATGGATGGCCATTTCCTGCAACACAGATATGACAGAATTACCTGCTTTACAATTTCATTACACTCTCCTGACATTTAGAAAAACATATTGTTTCCTTTTTGCGCCTTTCATTTTGGAACAGGTCACAAAGTTCAATTACATTCTAGCATTTAATGCTATTCCATAAATTCTTTACTTTATGCATGGCAGCCAGGGAAATCTCTTCTTATGCAGAAATTTATACTGTATTGCAGAATTACTATAGTATACAGTATAAAAAAAAAGATGGTCTGAGAATTAGTTTGCTGAAGTTAAATGTTTTTCTAATTCTTAAAATTTTTTAATTCTTTAAAAAACTAAATGAGGTGAAACTGCATTTAAAGATTTGATTCTGATTGGACTTTTCAACAACCAGCATGTAATTACAATACATATTGATAACATTTTCCAAGTATATATCATATGATTTTCAAACAACTTTAGACAGAGGCAGTTTTTAACACTGTATTTGTTAAAGTTGTCATACAATGTTGTTTGCAGAAAAAATTGAGGCAAAATTTGAAAATAATTATGAAGGGCGTTCAAGTCAAAGCGGGACGTCCGATTGTGCAGAAAAACAGAAAGTTATGAGAGTTAAAAACTTCCCTTATGTCTCTATATGCTACATTAATGCACTTATAACATTGTTTTACCAGTGCTTGGATACCATCAAGATGTAAAGTTCTCTCACTAAGCCGGAGCCATGATCGGTCTTCCTGCTTCATGTCTGAAATGCTGGTCTCCCAGGAACTCCTCTACATGTGGAATTAGCTTGGAGTGAGGTGAGGACTGTATGGGGGATGCGGCAGTAACTCACAACTGAGTTCCTGTAATGTGCATGTTGGTGAATGATTGTGTGTACGGTTCCAACAGACACGTGTTGTTTCCAAAAGTTGGCAAGAAGTTATCCACTGATTTTCAAGGATAGTCCCAGTTTGACTTGAACATCCTCTATAGAAACATTTCCTTGTTGCTTTGGTCAGAAATGTAAAAATATAATAATAATTAAATTAATTAAAAGTGAGTTAAAAGAAAGATTATGAATAAAAAAAAGCAAGTTTTACTGTTTTTTATATTTTTTTGGATTTACTGGTAGTGTTAGTTTTTTTTTTTTTTTGGTTGCAATGATTTCACTTTAAATTTATTCATTTTAGTTTTATTATTTTAGTTTTGTTAAAGTTTTTGACACAAACCTAATTCCATAAAAAAATGTATTTAAAGCTGTTTAAAGTTGGGGTATCCAGTATGATATAGGGAGAGAAATACCATTTTGTCTGTTTTTCAGAATTCTTATATTATCCTATGGGTTTTCTTAGACTGCCACACATAATAATGCTTTTATATTTAATGCATTTTTCTGTTCATTTCTTGTGATAGAACATGTACATGTTGCAGTAATGACTAGTTTTCCAGTAAATTACACTCACCAGAAGGCAGAAGTTGTCTGCCCACATCCATTTATCTGAGCTTTTGATTGAGCCTAGCCAGGGTTCCTGGTAGAGCTCCTTCACTGCAGTCAGGCCGATGTCAGACACAGCAGGGTTCGACAGAGCAAATGGGACACTGATCCACTGCAGAGAGAACATAAACACTTTCATTTGCTTTGTTCACATTCTTGATTTCGGTTCATCTCTTAAAAGGCTAGTATTGATCAGACTGTCTTGAAAATGAGTTTCTTTTACATTCAAGATTCTTGATCATGAAGGCTCTTATGTTAACTTTCTTTAGTGCTGCAGATGTCTGGTGTATCTGTGGATTACAGTCTGATACGGCAAGTCAGATAGTACATACTGTATGAAGTTCTCCAGAAATACTGGCACCCTTAATAAAGATGCATTAATAAAGTTTATTATTAATAATAATAATAATAATAATAATAATAATAATAGTTAATTATCCTACTTTTGTAATAAAGGTCTTAAAGCATTACCTGAAGTATTTTTATTGTAAGGCAATTAGAAATCAAAGCCAAAGAGTCCAGTTGTTCTCATTACTAATTTGCATGCCTCTTATATCGTTAAAATGTACCTCCAAAAGGAAGGAACGACATTTGTCCTTGCTATGACCAAGGTTTGATCAATTTTAAACTCTAATCGGTTCACCTGCAGGTCACAATGATACTCCTACAGATATTCTGATATTGTGCTAATGAGAATCTCAGACAGACACTCAGACAGATGGTACTTATGTCTGAGGCATAAGAAAATGTATTAA